>JAQFZL010000806.1:0-13139 GCA_034695685.1 Galumna lanceata
ACCGTCCGATCGATTCTTTCATCTCTTCCTCGGCTTCCAATCGGTTCTCATTTTTAATAAATTCCTTTTCGACACATATCTTGAGCTGACGTGAAGTCGAATCAATAGTTTTTGTCAAAATAATCGGTAATCTATCGGTGATTATCTTATAAGCAACAGAGCTCTTGACTTTAGCCAATATCGGCTCCGGAATCACCACCGAAGACATGATTTGACGAAAGATAACCAAATAATTTTACTGATTTAACTGAGGTTTAACTGTATTTGAATAGATATTAAGACTTTTTTGTGATATAAAACATTTTTTATTCAAATCTAAAAAATCGTTTTAAAATTTAAAATCTTAAATGAAATTAAAACCACTGAATGTGACTAAAAATTGCAGTTAAAACAAGTTATTGTTATTAATTAATATTTGATTAAATATTAATTCAAATTTTATCCGTTTTTTAAACAATATTTTAATTAAAAATATATTTTTTGTGAAATAATTCAATACTTTTTATTCCAATTCTAATAAAAATACTTTAAATTCAATTTTATCGCAAATAATAATTTAAAGCGAAAAATGCAAAACCAAACGTCAGACCAGAGTTTGTGCTGTTTTTGCAGTAAATCCGATAGAATTGAAATATTTGTAGAGAATATATGTGAGTGTAGGGGAGGTATGGCTAACAAACACTATTCTTGTGTCGTCGAATGGATTGTCAACAACAGTGATATGTGTTGTCCTCACTGTCATCACTGGTTTAAAGACATACGAATTCGAAGATTTCATTCATTAGGAATGTCAGCGTTGGGCAGATTTTTTGATCTCTTGAGCATCAAATCAATTGAGTGTTGGATTGCAATCAATAGTCTGTTACTAATCATCGCAATTATGACAAGAAATAGACCGGAATTCGAACAACTGGTCATTCCTTTGGTTATAGTATTCAACACAACACTAATCGCCACTCATTTCCTTAAATATTTCGATGACTTCTCTCATGAAATACGATATATTCAAATGAAAAGAATAGTCGACGGAAAGACTACCCGAACCACTTTAGAGTCTAAAGTTTAGACCCTTTCCTCGACAATACATTCTCGCCATTTCCGTCCCCTATTAGAAGTCCTCAAACATCTGTCGAAACACTTCCAGAACCCAATCCATCAGAAGAGAAAGAGAAATGACAGCAAACTCTGATTGTTGTCGTGTCTGCAAATCAAGTGCTGAGCCATTAGTCAAAGCCTGTGGTTGTGGACAAAACAATAGAAAACTTCACATAAATTGTTTGTTCACACATTTGGTTAACTCATCCGATAGTTTGTGTCAGTTCTGTGGATATCAATTCCACAACAATCGTATCCGAAGAGAGCCCTCTTTTATTGAGTTCTTAACCGAAACAATTGTCGGCCAAATATTGTTTTTTCATTACAGTCTGAGAGGACTCAGTTGTCTCTTCAATCTTATGGACTTCTCTTATGATATGAAGAATATATCTCTGGTTAACGAAATTTTTAGTAATAATGTGTCGTCAGTTGGAGTTTGGGCTGTCGTTGATGTCATTTCCTGGTATTGTGTGCTCTACAAGATTTACCCGCTTTGGTATTACTATCACAAGAAAAAAGTGATTCTCTTTTCATTTGATACCCAAAATGGCTCTCAAGAGGTCCATAGGGTTTGGTTAACACCCATTTCACAGAGAGATGTGTTGTTTGACGAACAAAGACATGATATCGAAGAACCCAATTAATAGAGAGTCAGACTTTTATTCAAATTATTTGCAGAAAATCTTAAATTTAGACTAAATTTATATTTCATTAAAATTATTTAAATTTGAAATCTTTTATTATTTTATAATAAATAATATATTATTAAAGTCTGGCATAGATTTCATCACAGATTTAATTTCAAAGTCATTCAAAATTTGAATTCAAAATCATTGCTTAAATTTTGTTTATATACCAGTACACTGGACTACCAGTTTTATGAACATGATACAAATTGGGAATTTGCTCATAAATAGGAAATGTGAAATATTGTTTCGGAAATAAATAATAATTTCACCAAAATATAATGTGAAATATTAACAACAAATGACTAAAATGTAAAGAATCGTTAAATACATGAATGATATCAAATGAGACTTAAAATTAATTTAATTAAAACCAAAGAAAAGTTAGAAAAATAATAATTTAGTAAAACTCTAGATATAAACCATATTTAATATTAAACTCATAAATAATTATCAAAAGAGGAAAACAATTCTAAATTTTCGGACAATTTTTGGGTAAAATTAGGGAAAAATTACATTACCGATAGGATTCTCCTTTAAAGTTAGTCAATAATATAGTGGAGAATATAAAGGATATGTTGAGTGCAAACCATAATACAGTTTTTTTAATATACTATAAATTTGAGACCAAATATTCGGGTGAAAAAGTGGTCATTCGGATAATTTTCGGCCGAATTTTGCATATTTTAAACAGCTTAATAGAATGATAAAGATCATTTTCTGATATCAGAGGATCATCACACCAGTTGTCTATTGAAACATAATTTTTTGTATACAATTTATACTTAAATATTTAAGAGCGATATTTAAAGACTTTTTTCACAAAATTTTAGTTTTATTTTAATTTATAATAATTCAGAAAAAAGTAGAAATTAATACTAAAAATAAAAAACTTTAAGAAAACTCTTCTTTAATCAAATGATTTCACTTCTGAAGGTTTTGTTATTGACATCAGTTAATGGAATACCTTTAAGAAAGGGTTGTTATTGTTGTTATGGTTGTTCGAAACCCATTCCTTCCTCTTTGTTTTGAATCTTATTTTTATTTTTACCTGAATTTGAATGAATAGTATTTTTAAACAAATATTTGTAATAAAAATGTTAAATACTTACGAGTAATAGAAAAGATAGCGATAAGAACTACCAAAATAATGAATACTATGACTCCAATGGAAATCAATACCCAGACTAAGTTATTTGAGTCGTCAGCCAAAGAGGCCTGACTTGAATTCGGAGGGGTTTGAAAGGTTTCAGTATTTGTTTGTTTGATTTTATTTGTTTCTGAAGAATAGTCTGTTTGGCTTTCAGTCACATTAGAAATGGTCTGACTTTCAGTGATATTAAAAGTGGTATAACTTTCAGATGTTGTCATTGTTGGAGGTTTGGGTGTCGAACAGCCATAGATATCAGAAATCAGATTCAATTGAGTCTATAATTTTGTATTCATTTAAGTGTTTTTTTATAAATAAAGTAAAGGAATACCTCTTCAAACAAATGGATGGAATTTATACTAAATTTAACTAAAAATTCTTTACTTTCGGTTTCGTTGGATAAGACGGCATAGATTTCAATGGGTTTGGGAGTCGTTGTAATCATTATTTCAAATCCATTAGTATTTTCTTCTTTTATCATCTCATCGATGGCTGTCATATGAATAAATCCTTTGAAGATATAATATATATAATCGTTTGCTATCAGTTCTTTGTATTCAAGTTTTCTGTCAAATAAAACATTCAAATAAATAGTGATTTCTTTGGTCTTATGATAACTACCCCTTAATTTCGATAGACTTTAAGGAAGCGGTTAAGAGAATATTCCTTTTGTTATACAGAAGACAAATAATTGTAAAACTATTTTCATCATATGTTAAGTGTCTATATTTGAGAGAATCTGTAGGAGTTTAGGGCCAGAATATTCCTTCAATGATGTCACCCCTATTTGTCATCGAAAATGGCATTTCAGTTGTATGGGGGGGATGTACCGGGTATTTACCCAAAACATATAATGTGGTGAATGCCATATACTTCTGAACACCAGAATTATGTATTCCAATAATAAATGATATTCCATTCATAAGATTCAAATTCTTGCAATTGATTACATCATTTGAGGTACAGTCGGGAACTTTAGTCACATTAAAACCAGTTTCAATGACCATAAAATATGGGTCGCCTTAAGGTTTACAAAACAATTCAATTGAATAATACTTTAATTAAATAAATGTTTACTTTTTTGAAAGATTAGGTCGTAATATAGATGTTCTCCACTACTGAAGGGATATCCGGTAAGAGTCCTATAAAACATAATTTCAGACTCTCGAGCGTATGTGACAAAACCCAAAGTAAAGAATGACAGCAAAGTATGATTGTCTTTACATAATGTGTTCTCAAAGTTCTTTAGTGAAAGCACTACTTTAGTGAATACCAAAAGACAAATACTTATCAAAATTTTATTCATATTTTAAAACCAAATCCAAAGAAATTTCAAAATATTTCAAATAAAATGATTAGAAATAAATTTCGAATAAACCGTCAAATTATTGAGAGCGCGACCACTCATTCATATGAATACTTTATTTTATAGTAATTTAGTAAAAATCACTAATTATTAAAAAAAATGTTAAATAATTGAAAATTAAATAATTAAAACTTTAATCAAATTGGAAATCAATTTATTATTTAATAAATAGAAATAAAATCTTATAATTTTCATCAAATGATTATTTGATGTAATATTTGGTTTTAATTTTAAAATTACAACTGTTTTAATGAATAAATGTTTAAATATATAATTAATTAAATAAAATGTTTTTAAAAAATAAATTTTTAGTTTAATTTTATTTAAAGTTTCAAAGAATTGAATTAATTTAATATCGAAGACATTCAATGAGTTTTAGATTTTGTTAATTACTTTTAATAAACGGATGATCTTTAATACATCTGATGTCAGGTCTTAGTGTTTCTTTTGGTTCTAACAATTGGTTAATCAAATCAATACAATGAAAGTCATACTTTGATTGAATTTTTTCAATATTTTCAATTAAGCAAGCACAATCAACTATTCATAAATGTCATTACTAAAATGTGAAAGATAAAAATAGTTGAGATAATTATATGGTAATCACCTTTTTGAGTGTTATATCATTTGATCGTCTGATTGAAAGATTGCATTCAAATAAATAAATCATTTTTAAAAATTTTTTTTTTCATTTAAAGTCAATAAAAGATTTGAATTCAGTTTTAAAATTCTTCTAAAAAGAGTTAACCGATGGATACGATTTGCAAAAAGTTATTATTGGGGGCCGGCATTGGTTTGGGAATTGCCGTCTCATGTCTTTCCCTCCACTATTTAGTTAAACCCAAAAAATCCCAAAACTTTATCTTTGCGTTCATTTTTATTGATATACAGTCCATAAGTAACCAAATGGATGAGTTTGTTATACCTATTGGTACCCATGAAGAAGAACCTGTTGATCAGCCATTGGATGAACCCGTTGTTGACCTCAAACATATTGTTGAATCTTCCGATGAATGGCGTCGTCAGAGGAGAAGAACTATTTAAACGAATCCAATGAAACGAAAATTAAAATATTGTCTCAATTAATGTTATTTAAAAAGTTTGTTAAAATGAACCACAATTACATTAGTTTGTTCCTTGCTCATTTTGTTTTTTGTTAATTTTAACATTTGAATTTAATAATCAAATTTATGAGAGTACCAAGTTTATAATTGAAAAGTTTTAATAAAGTTTAAACAAGTTATTTTAATGAAATGAAGCATGCTCAATTAAGCACTACATTTTTATTATCATTTAATCAAATTAGAGTTTAATTTTAATTAGTGTTTTATAATTAAGAGTGACGTAATCTTGGTATTATCATGCATTACCATGGCATTACCATGATACTTTCGCTACAATTATTGTCTTTATTTCAGTCAAATATGACTTTTCATTGTTTTTGAGCTGAAATGGAAAAAAAGGGAAAATGGTTTTGAGTCCAACAAATGATATGGTCTTTAGAGGCGAAACAAAATCTTTGTTGGAATGGAGTGTTTGTATGTGTGAGCCATCAGTGGATCGAATATCGATATTAGAAGTGATGATAATTCTATGAATTGTAGGTTTGTTTGTTGCTGTGAAAGAGGTCGCTCTAATGAGGAAGTGTCACACTTTCTTGAATATTGGGATATCTGAGCCGTTGAATAAGTTTGGACAGAATGAGTAGTTCATAATAAAAGGCCATTTGGGAGACATTGGACTCCAAAACTGTGCAGAATTTGGACGAACATAAAACATAATTTGTGAGCTCTGCTAATAAAATACCAGTACTTTACCAGTGCTGTGGCGGTCCCACCGGGATATATATATTCAAGTGAGTAAAGGGTGTAATTAAGTAGAGTGTCTTTCATTCCCTGATCATCAATACTATTATAACTGTAAATGCTTTGAGACAACGACTGAATGAAATTAATTTTTCTCAATCGATATATTTATGGCTAATATAATGTCTGACAGACTTTACTGTCGGATAAATAATACTAATTATTTAGAGAACAATACTTGGAATCAATACAACATTTATCACCCGAACGACGATTTCATTTATTTGATTTACTCATCTCTTCACTCATTTCTTATAAACACAGGGATGGGTTAGGGATGGGTAACTATGGATAGCTGTGGAAAGCTATGGATAGACCGATCATTTTTAGACTTCCAATCATTCCAAGGTTTCACAACAAAAATAAGGCTAAAAGAATAGCCAAAACCCCCGAAAAATTCAAAGGAATTGTTTTTTTTGGCATTTCTTTTGATCAAAAATATGAACAACTTTTCATATAATGGGAGACAGTATTGAAACGAAACTTATTTCTCTTAAATATTAATATTTGTCTGAATAAATGTTGAATATAATTCAATAAAAGGAGTGAATGGGAGGCATACGACTAATTTCACTGTTTATTTATGAACGCAATTCTAAGTGAACACAATATATTTGATTGAAGTATAAGTCATTTATTTTTTATATCTAACACTTCTATCAATTCTTTAGGGCTCAAAATAAATCTTAATATTCAAAGAAAACAACTTTTTTTGAATTATAGTCTGATTTTGGGAAGAGTTTAAAGAAAGAATGGCTTCGATTTTCTTTTCATAACACGACTTCCTATCGAAGATGTTCTCTATTTTTCATAAGTTTGCATATATTTTATTGATTTTAATGCTTTGGTAGTCCAGTAGAGGCTGTGCAGAGGCATATCCTCATATAAATCTGATTCAGATCTTCGTTTGATGTTTGAAACGCTTCTGAAATATAAGTTTATTTCCAGAGTTTAAAAGACCGCAAAAATGTGTAAATTATCTGAAAATTTTGGTCAATATTTTATTTTTATATATTATTTGGTTAAACTCAACCATAAAATCACTGAAAATGAGTGCAACGATAACTTTTGATTGCATCTCAAATTGCACTAATCAAATACCAAGATGAATTCATGAATAAAACATTTAATACTTGAGTGAAAATATTTTGATATCCAGTCATTTGAATTCTGAGTTATTATTTGCAAAGATTTTCATTAGTAAACCGAGTATTAGTTGTAATCAGAGTTGAGTTGATGTCCAAAGAGATATACTTTTAGTTAATTTATGTCCAAAAATGACTATAATATTCATTTTCTGTAATTTTCATCCCTTAAAATGAATGGACTCTAATATGTGTTACAGATTACAACTGAACCATAAATTAGTTAAGTTTCGTAATTTTCTTACAGCTCTGACATCACCAAAAGAGTCGGTATTTTCCTTTAAAGATGAGACAATATTTCAAGACATGTACTAAATTATAGGATCGGTTTTAACCAGAATTAACATTTATATTCTCAAAATAAATTCTTTCTGATATTATCCCTGTTTTTCAAAATAAATACCATCAGTGGTCTGGTATGACGTGAATTGCATATCAAAGTAATGTGTGAAAAGCCTTGAAATGCAAACGATGTATATGTTGTCCACTGCTATGTAAAGGACAGTTCAATACCAGAGAAGTTCACAAATGTAAGCAATGCATGTCTATAAAGGAAAGCCCACATAAGAACAAATTAATGAAATTCTTGGAAAAACTGATTATTGATATTCTTAACGATATTTAACTTTGAAAGTTCATTAAGAGAGCTATAGAATATTCCTGGAAATATAGTTCAATAAATCCCTTTGTGAACATCTCTGCCTTCAGTTAAATGAAAGCTTTGATCTTAGAGTCAATCAAAGTTTGAGTTGTGATCGTATTTTCCGATACAGTATTGAAAAGAAGAGACGATATATTTTTCAATATTTTTTTTATGTAAACTTATTTCAAAGTTTATTCGAGAAAAGTATATTAAAATTCATCTGAAAATCAGTGGAAAAATATTTACAAAATAAGATAAACATATTCTCAAACATTTTGGGTTTTCATTGGTTGTCATCACTCAGAGTAATGGTCTTTAAAGTAATGCATCTAGATCATATATTCAAAATTTCATTTAAATTCCTAGATTTTCCTTGCTCATGAGTATGTGTATGTTTGTGCTCAGACACTCCTTTGACAATTTGAATATAAACGGTTCAATCAATTTTTGAAAGACATTTCTATTTAGAAGTTTTGAAATGAATATCGATTTCAATATTGCGATCAAAAGTTTAAAGAAAGAGATGGTATCGTAAAACCTGATCCGTTTGCAAAAATAGAGTTTATGAATAGATCAGATAACCATTTGTTCATTTCGATACCACCAAGCACCAGTTTTTTTGTACAACATTTCAATGCTTTCAATGTATCTAGATCTTTATACAAGATAATATAATCTATATTATTTAAAACTAATTATAAATCAATTATTGGCACTAATATATAGTTTTGTTTAAGAGAAAAATGAAGAAAATTATATAAAATAAAGTGATACTACCCTCTGGTTATTCATCATTTTCTGTTCTCTCTTTTCTTTTGATGTCATAGTTTTATCAAAAATTGCAATTTTTCAGAAAATATTATTTTGAATCAACTATTCTCTCTCTCCTCCCTCTCCATCTCTCTCTTCTCTCTCTCTCTTTCTCTATCCCTCTCCCTTTCTCTCTCCCCTCACTCTCTCTCAACACAAAAACTTATTGAAAGCCAATAAATTTTGTGCCGAAATTGATATAAAAGAAATAATACATAGAAGTTGAGTATTGAAAGAAACCAATAATTTGATAAAATTTGTGATGAAATCCATAAAAAGTGATATAATTTTTATTATAATTAACAAAAGTATTGATTTAAATACTTTTTGGATTTTTATCGGATTTAAAAAATTATTAAAAATAATAAGTCATTAGTAATAGTTTTAAAAATAAGTAATAATGAGATAATCAGTAAAACGACAGTTAAAAAGAAGTCAATTGATTTAACTTAAGATTAAAAGCAGCCACAAATTTAATCTATGAAGAATTATTTTATTCAAATGGGAAATTATGCTGTCCCTGAACACCACTATTCGGTTAAAGTACTAATTTTCCAAATTATTTCACATTTAATGCGAAAACCATTGAATTAGTTTTTCTTCCTTTTCGTGTATTCCTAAGAAATACTTGGATTTCATTTCTTTGAAAACAGTCAACAAATCTAATTAACAAACAATTTGTTTGAATCAGACATTCATTTCTATGTAAAACATTCGGAGATTCGCTTTTTTTGCCAACTCTTCAAACAAATTGACGTAAATTCTACTTAACTCTAATCACGTCTTGATTTATGCAATTAAAGAGACAACTATTGAAAACATGAGTTGACACAAACCCGAGTGCTTTTATTATAATTTATAGTTAACATCATTTAATTAAAAACTAATTCCAATTCGTTGACTAATTAGTGTTTAATAATTAATTGATTAAAAAGTTATTAAAAAAATAAAATAAAAAACTGAATGTTTTTTTAGAAATAATGAGTTATAACTGGAATATGACTGAAATGAATGAATTAGTTTTATAAGTAAAGTCAAATTCATTTGTTTCAGTCGACGAATCCCTTAATTTGTTTTATTTTATTCAAAAATAAAAATCATTTCATCCATTCTTTTATTCTAAAACAAAGATTCAATGATTATAAATGAATGGACAGAATATTCTGTTCAATAATTGATACCTTTGCGAAGAAAAATGTCGCATATTGTATCTAGATGAAATATTAAGTACAAATCCAAGTAGCAGTTAGTAGTTTATCAGTTTACTATAAATTATCGATGATCTAGGTCAATCTATGTCAACACCAATTGTAAATATTCAACAAATATTCACCGAATAAATTGAAAAACTGAATAAAACAAATTGTTTGGCAATAAATTCTTGTTTTCTTTTTTTCAATAAAAAACTTTGAAAGAGTACTAAAAAGATTAAATTTATAGAATCATATGATCTGACTACTCCTGGTCTAAAAACTCAATGAATCCAAAGTCAGTTTCTTTGGACTTTAATCCTCAGAGAATACTATAAAAGTATGAAAGAGTAAAGGGTAGGGACTGTTGTTTGTGAGCTCTGCTGACAAAACTAACTTAAATAATGTCCGTTTTGTTAACGAAGAAGGATTGGCTCAAAAGATTGTCTAACGGATTGTCTGATCGCTTGAGAATTCATAAACGAAGACTCGTTAATCGTCTTCATGTTTGGACACAAACACCACAATAACAGCAAAAATAAGAATAAGTGGGTCTCTATCTAAATATACTGCCTTTGTTGCACTACTTTAACTAAATATCTAATTACTTACTCATTAGACAATGACCATGATCATTCCATTTATTCATTCTCTTATCTCAACAGTTTGCAGACTTGAACGGGAAGAACAGCACATCTTATAAACACAAATAAAGTTTTACATTGAGATGATCTCTGCATACATTATGAAAGATGAATGAATGACTACATTCCAGTAATAAATATTTATTAGTAGAGAGTAATCTAGCACATTCACAAAAATGAAATGAAAAACAGAATAGAGCAAATTTTACTTAACTTTATTTGACCTTGAATGTTTTTTTGCTAAATTTATAAGTGATTTAAATAATTGAGTTTTAAACTGATTGAGCAAGGGTGTTGTTTTAAATAAAATTATTAATTAAAGTGTTTGAGTCCATCAACTTTTGATTCTACAAAAGATTAATTTATGAGACACTCTATAGTTTTGATGGCAAGAGTTGAAAGCAAAGCAATATCTTATGGACAGACTTTTAATATATGCAAAGAATGTTATTATTATTCGGTGACAAAAACCAAACGAAAAAAGAGTGTAATGTCAGAAGAGATGGATTGCAATGGACTCACATTATTTTTGCCACTCGAGTGACACTACACTAACTCAGAGCCACAAATAAGGATTTCTAACATGAAAAAATAGGACAACTTTTACATTTACTCCGTTCAGAGTTGTTAATGTTTCTCAAATAAAAAGAAATTTACCGAAAACTTTAAGATTGTTTTTTTAATTACAATAAAACAAAAAAAACTTAATTTTTATTCTTAATTTAACTTAATTCAAGAATGTTTGCATTAAAAAATTGCAATTAACAAGATAAAAATGAATAAAAACAATTAAATTAATATTATGAAACTTGGTGATTTTGGCATTTATTGCATATTTCTAGTGTTGAGTTACAATCACTGATAATTTATTCCTAATTTAATTAAATAAAAGTTTGATTTTATTGTGAAAACAAAGATTTCAATTAAATTTAATTATTCGTAAAAATGTTTTCTGCGAATAATGTTTTGAGAAATTTCCTGGAATTTTCGCTACAACTCTAGCCATTACTTAATCAAAATACCGATATTGTGACTGAAGTTAATTAATGGCTTTTAGGTCTAACAAATAAATATTGCATTTTCGGAGTCCTTTTGTATTGGATTAGCATTAAATGAAGATAAAAATAGAGACAAATATTTATTTGGAGCTCTTTCTAGACTACCATCGGATCAGTCAATGTCTTAAAACGAGTCAACTCTAACCTATTCACCGAATATACAGAAAAATAGGAAAATTATTTTAAAATCATTGAAATAAAGCGATAATTTTTGAATTCAGAAATTTTTCCCATTTTTTAATACTGCTATATCTTCAAGAAAAATTGAGCAAGCTAAACATTGAATGAAACAAAACTACTAGTAAGAGCCAATTGCGAAATAAAAATAACGAGCTAAACCTTTTAAATGTTTAAAAAAGATAAAAATGTAAAAATGTATTTTTTGTCAAAAGTTTTATTAAAAATAAAAGATAACAAAATTACTGTTTTTCTTAAAAACTGTGTTTTTTATTATAGGCTTTAAAAACAAAGTCAAGTTTTTCTGGAATTCACCTTAAATTCAATTTTAAAAATAAAAAAGGATTTCCAGAAGAGTTAAAAATAAAAAAGGATTTCTAAAAGAAACAAGTTCATTCAGATAATCCAGAATTAGAGGGTAACAAAATAGAGTATTATTAGTTTAATTGTAATTCCCTATTGAATCCTTTGAAGATTCTTTACTATTAAATCAGATGGAATTAAGCTTGTTTAAAAATTGATTTTGTCCTGATAGTTTTATTTTATTTTTCTTAAAAATGTTATTATTATAGATTTGATCGTAAATCTTGTTTTTTTAAGTAAGCAAATGTTAATTAATATTATGTTTGATTTAAAAATAGAAACATTAATAATAAAAGTAATCATAAAATAATAAATGAAATGTTTTAACATTTTTAGCAGATTTTCAAACGTTATATTCAAAAGGTTTTGAAGTAAAATATATTTTTGAGAATTTCTGTTCATTCATTGTTTTACACATATCGTAGCCAACCATAAATCGGCGAAACCGTCAAAACTCTTGTTCATCATTAGTTTAAAACGACAGGTGCTCTGAATTACCAACAAATTCATGACAAATACAGAAACTTTTATTCAGATGTTTTAAAATTCAAGAATATCTTAAAATTTATATTAAAAAAAAACAAATTTTTTGTTTTCATATAATTTGTAATTGAATTGAATTTGTATTCAAATTATTTAATTCATAAACATTTTCAGTACTAATTTGAAAAGATCTCAAAAAATAAAGATATAATTAGAGTTGAATTAAATTACACTTCATTTGACTTTTAAGGCAATCATTTCATTCAGAGTATACTTAATAGACGTCATTAGAAAATATTGAGAAAAAAATCATTGAATATTAGGTTTGATATAATCGACGAACTGTTGTTTTTGTTTGCAATACTCGGGAGAGATATATAAAAGTGAAGAAATTTCATTAACTATTCGTATTTCTAGCGTTAATTCAACTTTATTTGTGCCCAACATTTAACTTATGGCGTAAA
>JAQFZL010000807.1:0-13138 GCA_034695685.1 Galumna lanceata
GAAAGTGTGTAGCTTAAATTTTATTTACTTATTCAATCAATTGTTTAACTATGAAAACAGCTTTTTTAACATAATTTTAACTCAAATTTTGAGTTGAATAAATCATTTTTCAATATTAAAATATATCGAATTATTTGAAGAAAGAGTTGGATTATTTTGAAAAAGATAAAGTTAACTAATAAAAAACTATATTTTTTATATTGGTATGTGCTCCAGTATCAATTTCAAGTTGATAAATCAGAAATATTTCTGATATTTTTCAAAATATTAAAAAATTTTGTGAAAAAGAGTGAATTGGAAAATAGCACAGAAACTGCTCAAAACTCTAAATTTACGATAATTTTCGGCTTTAAACTAGTTTTAAATAACATATAAGAGTATAATATGAAAGTTGAGTAGCATATGAAGAATATATACAACTCTCATAACATAAGTTGCTTGACCTTTATTTACCTTGTTACTATTTTGTGTTATAAATTAATATGTATTAAAGCTATGAAAACCTTCTGATATGAAAATATTATGCTTATCATTCAATTATTAGACTTCAAGAGAGTGAAAATAAATTTTCATAACAAGAATTTTACTTCAATTTTCAATTAATAATAAAATATTTCGATAAATCGCTATTTAAGATATGTTTGATGAAAAACAAAAAAAAATCTTTGTTTTAAAACTATTCTTTGATATTAAACTCTATACAAAATGTCAAGAAATAGCCATTCAATGAATAAAAACTGGACTATTGCGAATATCTTCAACATTTTTAAAAATAATTCAGAAATTTGGGCAAAATCACAAATTAACAGATAATACGAATACTGCCGTGAACTCTGAAATACAGACGTATTACGGCTCTTAACTCGTTTTTAATAACGTATATGTATATAATATAAAAACTGAGTAACATATGAACAGTTAATACCACTTACATAACATAAGCGGCCTGACCCTCTTTTTACATAATATTCAATTTTATGTTACAAATATTTTCATAATAAGGTTATGAATACCTTCAAATGAAATAATTTTTGTTATTTATAAATTAATTAGACTATAAGAGAATTATAATAATATTCTATAACAAGAAATTCAACTTCAATTTCAAATAATAGAGAGATTTCCTTAATAATGTGCTATTTTAGATATTTTTGATAAAATTGGAAAAATTTTTGTTTCTAAAAAATTTTCCCAACCAAATCTTTACTTAAAGTGTTCAGAGATAATCATTTATTAACTTTAGTATAAATTAATGTGAAAACTTTTTGTATTTTTGAAAATATTTGAAAATTTTGTACAAAATCACAAATTATCAAATAATATAAAAATTGCTTATAACTACAAAACTAAGTAAAACATTGACTGAAAACTGGTTTTGAAATACATATTTCTATGTTACGTGAAGGCCTAACAACATACAGACAGCATATGTACCCCTTTTTAACATTGAGCGGCACTTGAGCCGTCTGAGGCTCTTATACATTATATTGAGTTTTGTTATGAAACTGACTCTATAATAGTGTTGATAATGTATTTTTATGTATTCTTTGTTCAAAACAAATACTAATTAATAGTTTTTATCAATTAAAAATAATTACCAAAATTATAGTTAAAAAACAATTAACAAGATCATTTTCATAGACATAGTATGGAAAATAGTCAAATATCAATTTAAGCCAAAATAATTGAATATTTTCTATTTCATAATAGATATCTATTCTATTTAACAATAATATTAAAAAATATTAATTAATTATACTAATTAGCCGGATATAATTAATTAAATATTAGTATAAATGTCTAAAAATTAAAAAATTTCCTAATAATCGGCTATTTTGACTACACATGTATGTTCTTATAATAACAAGCTCATTTTTGAGTTTTGAATTAATAATTCGTTTTAAGCCATTGAGTATAATAAAATTCAGATTATAATACTAGAACTAATAGAATTTAAGAGGAATTTACCTCTCAAAACTTGTAATCTGGTCAAAATATTAATTTAAGTGAATCTTTTACTATTTTATCAAAATATTAAATTCATAAATAAGAAAAAGCTTAGCATTTTATATTCAATAATAATATTACTTTTTCTAATTGAGGAAATTAATCTATCTTGATAACTTGAATAGTAATTTATCAATAAATGTCAATAATAGTAATAATATAAAACCTAAACCTTTCTAGTAAAATATATTTATCAAATAAAATATTTTTTCATAACTCATAATATTTTAAATCATTTTATGTTTTATCAGAGTACGAAACAACACAAGTGTTGACCTCAAGTGTTTAAGGATTTAAATAAAAATATAAAAATGCATGATTTTTAGAAAACGTAGTGCACTCTAGTATTTAACAATTCAAATATTATTCTTTTCAAATAATAACTTATAAATTGCAAAATATTAACTATCAATGAGGAAATTATCATTAATTATTAATTAATATTAATAATTTAATTATTAAATTTAATTAATTGGTATCTTGTTAATTTTTATAAACTATATAAAATCTTACATTTATTTGTAATAAATTTCTATTTATACTTATCAGGGGTGGCCAATAAGAGAGGTATTCTGAAATACCCCCTCTTGAGGTCCAATCGTCAAAATACCCCTTGGCCTAATGCGCTCCAATAGACTTCCTACCTTGAGCCGGCGCGAAGCCTTGGCTCTAATTTCTTTTATTTTAAAAAAAAAATGAAAGCAAATTTAATGGATAATTGTTGAAAAAATATCACTAAAAATTTTTAAATTCAGTTATAAGTTAAGTTTAAAAGTCAGTGTTAGTTAATTATTGATTAACTAATTATTCACTCATGCAAACATCAAAATATAAATAATTCAATTTATAATGATTGAAATGTTCATGGTCATTGGTCAATTTATAAGAAATTTATAATTAAAAACTATGAAATTATATCTTCAAATTATACCATGCTTATATTTTACCAATTACCCAGAAAAAGACCAAAATAGTAAAAGTAACATGTTAATCCAACATGAACACTGGGTTATTTAATATAATTCCACTCTCTGGCTAACAATGGATAAGAGTCTAGTGACTAAAATCTAATCGCTATTTTTATTACAAAAAAATAGGAAAACACAAAACCCAACAAAAATTACAAAAAACAGAATAATACATTATCTGACATGGTGAATTGGGGGAGTATTACGTTTTACTCCCCAACCTTATTTGTCACCGATTAAACAAATTTTTATATAAAATCATGATTTTTTCAACAAAATTTTTGAGAAAGTTTTATTTTTTCTATAAATTTAGTAAAATGAATACTAAAATGGCTCACTCTGAGGTATTTTTCAACTATTAATAGCAAAATAAGAATTTAACCGAAAATTTAGCTTATAATACATCAATTTGAGTTCATTTGCATCATATATAATTTACGAATCATTATTTTAACAAAAAATATTAAAAAAAAAGCGCATTTCAAACTATTTTAAGAATTATTTTTCAAAATACCCCCTCTCTGAGACCTCGAAGTTTGGCCGTGCCTGAACTTTTTAATATGTCTTCTAAAGTGAATTTCAAGTTGAATTGATTAATTACTTCTTATAAACATAATCAAGATACCCTCATAGCCGACACAAGGCGCGACACATAAATTTACCAATTTTTGAAAAAATTAATAATTTTTCAACGAGGAAATTTTCAATTTTAGTGGTTAAACCATGAGGAATTGATAGTAAATGAAACAGTTTTCACAATTAAATAACTTAAAACATTAAAAAAGAATTTTGGAGGGATTTAGAGTATTTTAAGATTTTTTTTTGAAAAAAATGCTTCAATATCCCCCTATATTCCAAACAACACCTAAAGCTTCGGATTTAAAATAAATTCTTTCATACTAGGTTTAACATACCGATGTTCTAATATTTTAACTCACTTTAAAAAATCTATAATAATGTCCATGATAAAAAATATAAAAAAGTTAAAAATGAATTATATTCAAATAAAAAATAACTATTATGAATTGTAATAAAATTAAATTTGATTATATAGCAATGGGAGAAAAACAACTACTCTTCTTCGTATTAGTGATATTATGCGACATTAATATCGCTTATCAAACAAATAATTTGAGAAAATTGAAAAATTTGGCTAAATGTTTCGTAAATGAAACTCATTATAAAAACAATGAAGAAAAGATCAATCTCATCGATAAATTTACCTTTCATTTGATTTATGATCAATGGATAACAGAGATTAACTATGTTTTGGTTAACTCAGATGTTTGGGACTTAGAACACAAAAATGAGTTCATACCATTCATATTAGTATCTAAAAATGAGAATAAATCGACTTTATTAGATTTTCAATTGAAACAATATATTGTTGATAATAATAAAATTATATTAAATATTAGAATTTCACATAAACCAATCGGATATAATATAAACGAAATACATAAACAAATGAAGAAAGATTTGAAAACACTCTCATCCTATAAGGAATATATTGAAAACTTTCCTCTATTTTATGAGAACTATAAATGTGTTATAGAAAATAAAGATATTTGCCAACATATCGACTCAAAATTTATCAATGCCAGGATTAATGATGATATTTATTTGGCAGAAATAATCAAAGAAAATAATGATTTAATTTATATCAAAAGTCCAAAAGGATACTTCAAGGTTTTCAAAAATCAAACTTCAAAAATAGGAAAAGAAAATATTATATTATCCATAGATGTAATAAATTTTAATAAAACATTTATTAACATCAAAGATTGTCAACCAAAAGGCTCATTATCTTTCATTCATTATTATATTTGTCAAAACGAATTAGAAATATTTATACCCAATTATTATATTGGTCTTAGGAACTATGATAAAAAGTTTGATTTTTATTCATATAATTACGATAAAAACTCACTTCCTTATGAAATGGTAAAATTCGATAATAAAAGTATTTTATTATATCCTAAGTTGAAAAATATTCAAATTGAAATATTTGATAACAAAGATTATAATAATCAAATGATTTTCAACTGCAAATATGAGATTGATCATAAAGATTTATTTAAAAATGGAACTGATCACATTTATCACGTTGTAATTTTCAATATTTCTAAATTTAAAGATGAAACCAATGTAAAATGGGATAATTTAAATTTTGAAACGGAATTTTCTAAAATTGATCAGATTAGAAATGACGCAACCATTAATAAAAGTTTATCTAATTATGGTTATGTCTTCAAAAGAACCATGGCATATAAACCTCTAGAGGATAAATTCAGTAATAAAACATATATAAGAGAGACTGGCTCTTTTGGGTTATCATTTAAAAGATCTGGAATAGCCTATAAATTCGGAGATTTTTGGCAAATGTATGTGAGAGTAGAAGCTCCTCAATTGGATCTACAACAATTCGATTTATTCAAACAAAATTTATTTGCAATTTGTGAACAAACTAAAAAGTTGATCGATGAAAATTTTGTGAAAATATATCCTTTAACTTCTGTCAAACAAGCTTCTGATTTTATAGTTCTCAAAAATTTCAATGAAACATGTCAGAAAAGAGTGGTCGATTCTTATGAACAAACGGTTTCTCAAATGGAAGAGATATTAACAAAAAGATACCAACAACTCACGAAAAATAATTATAAAAATAAGCGTGAAATTGTTACAGCATTAATTGCAACAGCGGCCGTTAGTTTGGCTGTTGGATTCTTTGTTGGTAAAAACAGTGATGACAATGAACAGCAATTAAACGAAATGAATGAGAAATTAGCTCAAACCAATGATAAAATAAAATTATTGAGTGATAACATGTTAGGGATAGCTCATATTAACAATGCACGATTTGAAGAACTAGATCAAAAAATCGTTTATTTGGCAAATGCAACTCAGACAGCATTCAAAAATATTCATAATTATTATGATGGAAAATTAAAACAAATTAAACAAAATTTGCTCTTGGTATCTTTAACTCAAGATATACAAAATCAAATTTTTCGAGAAATTGACAAGTTACAAAATTTACTTATACTATTTCTAGAAGATATAAAATATTGGGATATAGTTTTCATTAGCTTACAAAGAGGGCTCATTCCAAGAGAGTTGATTGATGCTTTAACACTTAACAAAATTTTGAAAAATATCAGTGATGAGTTGAAAGGACAGTATTCAATTGCTTTAAAAGAAGAAGACTGGACCATGTTTTATGTTTTACCCATGGTTAAATATATTATTAAACCTGAAGAAGTTGATGGGAAAATAAAAAATTATTTGTATTTAAAAATAAAAGTCCCGTTAATAAGAAGGGGTGAACAGAATAGGTATTCAATTATCACTCCAAAAACCTCCCCTTTTCCATGCTTAAATAATAATTGCTTTCTGAATAATGATACAACTATTCCTCTTATTTCTATCAAACTACCACAGCAAGTCTGGTTAGTTAATCCTGAGTCATTAAAAATAGACGAAGAAGCAAATATCGATGATTTTTCATGTCATCAAACTTTTGATGAGAAACTATGTTTTAGCTACTCTCCAGATTTGATGAGATCACCTTCAGTTTGTACAAAAGCTATTTTTGACTGGAATACAGAAAATATTGCTAGGTACTGCGAAACCGAGGGTAGATATGAGGAAGAGTATAGAGTAATAAAACTAAATGAATATCAGTATTTATTTCATGGTGATGTTGTTAAAAAGTATTTTTTGGAATGTGAGAAATTACAGACAGAGGAAAAAACAATCGATGATTGGGCGTATGTAGTTAGTATTAAACAAGGCTGTAAAATATTTGTTCCTAAAACAAGACAGACTCTATATGGTCTTTATTCAAAACCATTGAATGGCTCAATCATCTTGGAAAATTATAGTTTATTACCTGAATTGATAGAAAAGTTGACTTTCAAAATGAGGAACGAGAGTCTCAATTATATATCTACAGAACTTTTGTATAATGAAACAGAAAATAAACTCAACAATACGGAATTATGGGATAAATTAAATGATAGAATGAATGACCCAAGACTAGATGATTTAACAAAATTTTCCATAAGAATGTCAAGAAAACTACAAAAGGATCTCGATGATTTACAGAGTAGTTTTTTGAGATTCACATATCGTTCGACATTTTGGAGTATGTTTTCAATCATTGGGGATTTTATTCAAGTATTTTCCACTATTATTGTCATTTTTGGTACATTGACATATACTCGGATATTCGGAATACTGGGTTTAGGAGTAGCTATTATAAGGCCTCAACCTGTCCAAGGTTGGTCAATTTTACCTAAGATACAAGTTTTACCAGAAATATCAGTATATGTAATGGAAGATACGATATTTATTTCATGGTTGAGTAAGGTAATTCTGGTCGTTATATTTTTGATATTACTCGTTGTTAATATCATAACTAAACGGTTTCGAACAGTTAGAATTTCTGTTCATTATGGGAGTTTTATGCCACATTTAGTTGACAATATAAAATCGAAATATTCAATTGAAATTAATATACATAACGAAACAAGATTTTTTAGTTATGTTTCGATCGAAAATATTTATATTAAAATACCAATAACTAAAATGCTTTTACAAGATGTTTTCGAAGTAAAATGTAAAAATATAATTAACAGTTGGTATATTATTGATGAGAATAAACGAAAATATTTTGTTTTATCAGATAATTTACATTTGATTGCAATCGATCAAAAAGGAAATAGACTTAGAAATAGGAATGAACCTGTGAAAATTCCTTTAGATAAGATTAATTGGACATCACAGCCAAGTCCAAAAGCTTTAAAAACAATAAATAATTATGATTTTGCAATCATCAACATAATAAGAGAACCTAATCTTGATAAAAATAAATCAAATAAAAAGAGACAATTAGAAGAATTTGAAATTGATGACATGGGTTATCACATACCCGAAGCATCTACATCTCTGTTATAACCAATCATAAACGTCAGACAAATTACCATGTACATATTATGAAATAGAAAAAAAAACACAAAAAATATATATATTAAAAAAAAAATAATAAAAATTGTTAAGAAGATAAAAATGGCGGAAAATAACTTCGAAGAAAAATTTCATCAAACTATGGCTTCAGAAAATTATAACGACTTGGCATCTGCAAGTTTTAGTATAAGTAATCCAGAGAGACAACCAGAAGTGAATCCTTTTATGAATAATCCGGAAGTGAATGCTCCCCCTCTTCCAAGGGCTCGTAGATCAGATGAGGAATATTCACCTTTAGGAAGAATGATTGAGCTGAAAAAATATAATGGAAAAACTAATCCTTCTGTCTGGCTCAAACAATACGAAATTATTTCAGAAGCAAATGGATTCAATGATAACCGAAAATTTAAAAGAGTTATAGAATCACTTGAAGATCCAGCATTTACTTGGTTTATGAATAAACGAACAAGTAATAAGATAACTGATTGGCATAGTTTTACTCAAGCTTTAATCGCACGGTTCACTAGTTCAATGGATGACTTATTGTTGACGGAAAATATAATAAGATCTAAACAGAAAGGACTTGGTTTAGATGATTATTGGGAAGATAAGATAAGCTTAATTCTAATGTCAAATCCGAAAATGAATGATAAGGAAATAATGCATCACTTATATGAAGGATTAAATAGTGATTTAAGAAATAAAGTTCTTGATTATATGGTAGTGCGAAAGGTCGAAACCGTAGACGAACTTTATGATTTGGTTAAAGAAGTTAGTGAAGTTGAAAAATATCAGAGAGAAAAAAGTAACACCTGGCAACAAAAAAGATATAAATATCAAACTAATGCTTTCGTTGACGCACCGGTTTCACCGAAATCTACAAGATATAAAAATAATTATAATAGAAATAACTGGAATCAAAGGAATAATAGAGAAATGGATAATTGGCATTCAAAAACAAATCAAGAGTTGAAGGAAATGAGAGAAGAAATCAAACAAATGAGAAATAATAATTTCAGAGCTAATGAACGAAATAATATTGAAAAACCAAAAACTGAAGTTAAGACAGTTTCGTGGAAAGATTCTATCGAATGTTATAACTGTCACGAGAAAGGACACTATTCCAGAGAATGTCAAAACAAAAATAATAAAACCAACAAATTCCAAACAAATAATAAGTCGGGAAACTATCCAAAGCGAAATTAGGTGCAGAGGTTAATTTTGCTTATACCGATAAATCACCTCAAACCTCTCAATCACTAATAAAACTCAAAATAAAAATAAATAATCAAATTTTCTCTGCATTGTTGGATACTGGCAGCACGATTTCTTTAATTAGTATAAAAATTGTCGAAAAATTTAAAATAAACCCGAAAATTAAAAAAATAATGTTTATAAGACTCTTAGACCAGAGTCTTGCAGAATTGGACAAAACTGTACATATAGAGTTTGAATTAGATGAAGAAATTTATTTTCATGATTTTTATGTATATGACAATCTCAAATATGATGTATTGTTAGGAATCGATTTCTGTAGGAAATTTGGAGTGAATATAAACTTCGATACTAATTATTTTAGTTGGTCACATATGGAGATTATATCCGAAGATAACTTTGATGAAATTCGCTTATTAGAAGAAACTGAAATTAAGCCCAAAGTTTTATTTCCTCTTAAATTCAATATTGTAAATGATTTTGAAATTGGGTATTTTAAACCTGATAAAAGGATAATAGAAGATTTTGGTATTCAAATAATAGAATCAATTCTGAGTTGCGATAATAAAATTATTTATGCATATAATCCAAAACCTGTACCAATTACATTATTCATGAATTTAAAACTTGGAAAACTATTCAAAATAACTGAAGAAAATGAAAATTTTCTCATAACTAATTCCGAAAAATCAAACTATAGTCATCAAGATTTTATTATTGAGAGTAATAATAACAACGAAAAAACCTATTTACTAAAAATTTTAGAAGAAAATAGAGATTTATTTGGAGATTCGGCAGCTCAATTAGGACGTGCAGTTGGAATCGAACATGAAATTAATCTAGAAAATGACATACCAGTCAAAGTTCATCCTTACAGAACCTCTCCTAAAGAGAAAGATATAATCAAAGAACAAGTTGAGGAAATGCTGAAAAATGGGGTTATTGAAGAATCTCAATCACCATATTCAGCTCCAGTTGTGTTAGTAAAGAAGAAAGACGGTAAAATTCGCTTTTGCATTGATTATCGAAAACTCAATGCTATCACAATCAAAGACAGTCATCCATTGCCTTTAATATCAGATACAATTAATATTATGAATGACAGTAAATATTTTTCTGTAATGGACCTTTTATCTGGCTATTGGAACGTTTCAGTTAAAGAAACCGATAGACAAAAAACAGCTTTCAGTACTTTTGATGGTCATTATCAATTTAAAGTACTTCCATTTGGGCTGAGCAATGCTCCGGCCAACTTTCAAAGAGCGATGCAATTTATAATGAAAGGATTATTATATAAATTCGTTGTTGTGTACCTGGATGATTTTCTCATCTTCAGTAAAACTTTTGAAGAGCATATAGACCACTTGAAACAATTCTTTGACAGAATAAGACATTACAATTTACGCTTAGGCATAAAAAAATGTAAGTTTTTATGCTCCGAAGTAAAATATTTAGGACATCTAATTTCATCAAACGGTGTCAAACCTGACCCTACAAAAATAGAATCGGTAGAAAAATTTCCGATTCCGAGGAAAATAAGAGACGTTCAAAGTTTTTTAGGTCTTGGAAATTATTATAGAAATTTTATTAAAAACTATGCATACATTGTTGATCCATTAACGAAATTATTAAGGAAAAACGTCAAATTTGAATGGTCTGAAGAATGTCAGAAAGCTTTCGATAAATTGAAGGTTTGTCTGATGACCGCACCGATATTATCTCAATTCAAAGAAGATAATGAAATTGAAATTTTTACTGATGCTTGCAATTATGGGATGTCTGCCATTCTTGGACAAATACAAAATGGTCAACATGTTGTCATCTCATATGCTTCTAAAATGTTTAATCCTGTTCAAATGAAATATTCAATTTCTGAAAAAGAATGTTTGGCTCTCGTATATGCAGTAAAGAAATATCGGCATTATATTTTTGGCACTCATTTTACTGTATATTGTGATCACAATCCTCTGCAATATATAATGAAAATCAAAAACCCATCAGGAAGATTATCAAGATATTCCCTTATTTTGATGGAATATAACTTTACTGTTATGTATAAACCCGGTAAAAAACATCAGAATGCCGACAGTCTATCGAGATATCCTGTTGAACCATATGATTTTGTTGATGAAGAAATGGAGTGTTTAATGAATCCAACAATAAATATATTAGATTATCAAAAAACCGACGATTGGTGTAATAATTTAAAAAGAATGGTTCGAGAAAATTCTAAGAAAAGTAAAAAATATGTTATCAAAGATGACATATTATTTCGAAAGAGTTATGATTCAAACCATAATCCTGTACTTCTTACTTGTTTGCCCAAGAAATTACGTAAGCAGGTTTTACAAAACTTACATGATTCTGAAATTGGAGGTTGTCACCTTGGTTTTCTGAAGACTTACCATAAAGTTAAAAGCCGTTTCTTTTGGCCAAATTCAGAAAAGTCCATAAGACAATATGTTAGGAATTGTGAAAAATGTCAGCTTGTTAAAGATGAGAGGCAACTTGAAAAAGGTTTATTACAATCGATGGATATTATTGCACCTTTCGAATGTGTGGGAGTAGATGTTTTTGGGCCAATCACTAAAAGCAGTAAAGGAAATGAATACATAGTTATCATGGTCGATCTATTCACTAAGTATGTCGAAACCAAAGCCATCAAAAACGTTCAATCTGAAACAATAGCAAAGTGGTTTTGCTATGAAATAATACCAAGGCACGGTGCAATTGAGCGAATATTAACAGATAATGCTAGTTATTTTACTTCGGATTTCAGTGAAAAGGTCTTCCAGTTGACCTCATCAAAGCACATAACAAGTACTTCTTATAGCCCTCAAACAAACGGGAATGCAGAACGAATGTGTGCTGTTATAAAAGATATGTTGAAGTTTTATGTCAAAGATAACCTAAGGGACTGGGATCAGTACTTACCTATGGTTACATTTAGTTATAACATAAGCGTACATAAAACTACAAGATTTTCGCCCTTCTTTTTATTATATAATCGAGAACCAAGATTACCTTTGGATATTGCAATGGACTTACCAAAAGATTTTACTTTTGGTAATAAGTATAAAAATCATATTGAAGAGATAAGAGAGTTAGTTAAATTTCGAATAAGTGAGTCACAGAAAGATAGTAAAGACATTTATGACAGGAAACACAGAGAAATTCTGTTCGAAATCAATGATTTAGTTTCGTTATATACACCTAAAACTCAAATTGGAATAAGTAAAAAATTTATTAAACAATATACTGGCCCATATCGTGTTATCAAGAAAAGTGGCAAATTAAATTATACTATTCAACTACTTGAAGATCCTAATGTTATTGATAAAGTGCATGTTAGAAGACTCAGAAAATGGAATAATGAAAATATACCAGAAATCGATGAAAATATCATAAATGGAAAAAGTATTGAAAAAATTGAAACGAATGAATTAACTACTAGTGAATCAACAGAAACAAAGGTTTTCTGTAATATTTGTAAAAAAGAACTAATTGGTGATTATATAATTGAAAATAATATGAGTTTTTGTAAGAAAGATTTCGAAAGTTTCAAATTGAAAATATGCTATATATGTAAGAAGCCGATAAAAGACCAAGTATTTCAAGCAGGAAATAAATACTTTCATCAAATTTGTCCGATTTGTATTAAATGTGGAAGTAATTTCAGAGATAATGAAGAAATAGTTACAGAAGAAAATAAATTATGGCATAAAAAATGTGAAAATTTATAATATTTCATTTTTATATTCGGTGCTGGTTTCACTTAATTTCTTTTTCACACATTAACTCGATGAGGACATCGAGACTTCGAAGAAGGGGGTAAATGTAAGATGGTGTTACATTCACGCGTGACGACTGTTGTGACGATTTTAAAGGAGATATGACGTTAGTGAACAAAGTGGTGACGAGTCGTTCTGACGATAGCTATGACGGAATGATTACATAATTCTAATTTCATTTGAAGTCTC
>JAQFZL010000808.1:0-13129 GCA_034695685.1 Galumna lanceata
AATACATATTCACTTCTAATAGACTTATGTTTTGTTTATTTCTACTTTTTTAAAACTTTTTTTAATGAATTATTTATATTAAATTCAATATTTAAATAAAAAAACTTATTTTTATTTTTTTTTAAATATTTTGAAACATTTGAGTCATAATTGAATGGAAAATTAATTCAAAATACACTAAAAATATAGAAAAAAAAGCTTTCAAATTGCAATTCATTTTTTCTTATAAAATAAGAGAATATAAAAATATATATTTTGTGCGTTCATTAACTCAATCCTAAATGATGTTAACCTTTAATGATGTTTAATAATTAGTTATCTTATAAACACTATGTTTGATATGAGGAGAAAAAACAAAAATAGCAAAAGTGTTAATGTTTTGATTGCAAACAAACAATCTCTAAACTAAAGTTAAATACGGAACAGATTTACCGCCGAAGAGACAAAACACATGTTTTCTCTCTCATACAAAACACTTACATAAAGACATATAAGAAACTATTATAGAGAGAAAAAATATGAGCCCTTATATTAATCTATCATACATTTGGCATAACCTCTCGCACACAGTCTAAGCTACTTATGACGACCAAACAGTCATTGAGGAACATATGCCGATAGTGCCCACACTATTTTTGTATGTTTGTTATTATTGATGGCATTATTATGAGTTTGAGACCGTTCTCTCTATTTAGACGACATTACACTTATTCTTAAATAACACAAACCTATGTTTAGTCCGAAAAACGAAAGGCCAGTCTTAGCGGAGGATCATTTTTTTTTGGCTGAACAGGAGAGGGATTCACATATATTAGATATTCTCTAATTCAAGCCCATTGCCATCGACACCATTCCGATCCTTAATTCTCGATTTCCCCATTGAATTGTAAAAGTGAGAGTTCGCCAAACCTTTTCTATCCACGGGTTTTAACTTTGACCAGTTTATGTAACCAAAGGTACTCAACATAAATGCTTCCATTAATGATTTCCTCAATTATTCTCTCTCTAATATTAAGCAAAACATAACATTATAATAGACTTTTTTTTGGCAAAGTTTATGTTATATAATGTTAAATAGCTTTTCCTTAATTATATGTTTAGTATTCCTGTCCATCACATTCTTATTCAATGATTATTCAAATGATTAAATAGAAAAAAAAAAGAAAATCTGAAGACATGATTACCGAATGACTCGATTTTTATAAGTATTTTTTCAGAATAACTGAATTTTTTTATTTGAAATTAATTCTGGAATTCATAAAATATTTATTGGTTTTTATTATTATTGCATTTAATATAAACGGATTTGAAATATGAAAGAAAAAGAAATGTCATTTTTAGTGTCTTTTTCTTCAGAACTCAATTATAAGTAATAATATTTTTTTAACCAAAAAAAGTTTTGATAGTATTCTCGGAAATTCAATTTTATTAAAAACGTTGTATTTCTTGTTATTTGGGAAACGAATCTCAAGAGTAAACACAAAATATATAATTTCTTTGAAGAAGTTTTTCTACAAAAATATTGAGCGATAAATAAGGAAATAAATTAAAGATATTTTCACTTATTATTTGGAATAAATTAAAATCTATTTCAAAAGTTTGCTTTTGGAAAGCACTGGATCTTATCATCAAAAGTGATGGAAAAATAATTGGATTTCTATTTGGATCTATTTTTTATACATTTATTCCTATAATTGTTTATAAAGAAATTCTTTTGAGAAAAAATGTGAATAAATTGGAATTTCAATGCTTTCACTAATATTGTATAAAGACTTCAAATTCAGTCTATGTTTAGGTTTAGGATATATCTGAGCCCTGAATTCCAAGAGTTCATACAGAATAATACTCAGGAGTCAATAGTCCAGTTCTTTTGGTGAGAGTATGTTTGTATGTGACGGTCGGACACGAAACTGAATAGCGATTAGTTGAGCTCTAAAATTGATTTACTGACTCTCAAGTGATGCTTTTCACAACTTCGAGGAGTATTCATATACTACTACACTGTTTGAGCTGATGAAGACGTGACACAATTTTGATGTGTGTGTTCTCTGCTCTGCCCTCACATTCGCTCTCAATATATTAGAGGCCATTCCAGTGATAATACGCTCCAGACTAACATCAGTGGATGAGCTAAAGTTTAGCTAAACTATCAAAACTCTGTACTCTTATTCACTACTAAAACAATTATATAATCAATTATATAACATGAGTGCAAAAAAGCAGTGTTTGACAGCACAACCACTACAAGTCTATATTAATATCGATTTCTGGCACCACTTTAGTCGATTTGATAGATTAGATTTTATTTAATTAGTTAATAAATGCGCCTCTTTTTATCAATTAAATAAATGTATCTAACATATTTGCTATTCTTGCACCTTTTTCTATCTAGTAATTAATCATAGCCTCTGATCATTTGATCACTAAAACAAAAACTCGGAATAAAAATATTCAGAGTTAACACGAAAACTCGCTATAATTAATAGCACTTTATTTATAGATTATTGCATTAATTTATTCAGTTTTTTGTTATTTCATTTTTTTCTAATGGTTTTCATGTCCACTTCAGTTCAAATTATTTTGGGACATAAAGTAAGGCCGTCTCTGTCTAGGGATTACACAATTGATAGTGTAATTAAATTTATAAAGTTTGCATGAACAACTATTCTTATCACAACTTCATTCGATTTAATGACTGTTTTCCCTCCGATAATCATATGCAAAGTATGTCTGTTCTATGAGTTAGTGATGAAAATATAGGGACGAGTGCTGTGCTGTGCCTTATGTCGAAAAATTGCAAACAATTGGTCCGATTTGTCGATTGAAGTCACGTTTTATTCGTTTTTTGTATTCAACTGAACGAACAATTTTTCTGTTCCTCTAAATTGGTGTGAAATTGGTTTGCGATCAATACACTGACAGACATTACTATCCATCTTTTAATAAACTCGAGCACAAATGAATCTACTGAAAGATAATTTATTTTCAGAGTTTTGCTTAAATATTGAAATTATTTCCAATTATTTCTGTAATTTTTGAAACAATCGCTAAATTTTGCACAAATATATCGATTTTTGCAATAATTTTATATTTTTACTTATATTTGTCTTTGAATTGAGAGATTCAGTAGAAAAGAGTCTTAATTTAAGACATATATTAATAAACATTTTTTTGTGAAATATTTATTCACTACAATTGAAATAAATTTATTTAATCAAAAGAAAATTTTGAGAAGTTTTTAGTTTGATTACTACTAAAAAATTCATTATCAGTTATAAACACAAAACAAATAGTTTTCTATCTTTAATATCAGTGTTTTGCCGAAAGGCAACAAATTTCTTATATTTTGGGCCCAAATAAGAGTTCAATCAAATAAATTCAAACAATTCTCTCACTTTTCTTTTCATTGAATTCAGTGTTGGTTTCAAATATAGACTGGTTTTACACAATAAAAATCGATTTCTAGATTTCTTATCAAAAGATTCATTGAAATCCTGTTTAGAATTGAGTTGGAATTTCAATCGAGTCTTTTCTAAAGAGTTTTCAATTCTAGTTAACATGATATCATCTAATTTTTGTACTTGTCCTTTTTATCCCTTTCCTTAAAAGAGATTGTTCAATTAATCAATAGTTGCTTTCAAATCCCTATACTAGCTTACATAATTAAACTTGCTTCAATCAATTCTAATCGAATTTTAATATTTTATTTCTTTAGAAATTTTAAGAGAGCTCAACTTGAAATTGAACTTGCTACGTTTAACACTTTTATGGCAATCGATTGAAAAGTAAGAATATTTAATATTAGACATTAAAATGTAATTCAAAAATATTTGAAAAGTATTGTGACGTGAATTGTATGTCAAACACTATACGAATACATATATGAATGCATTAACTCATATCTTACTTAACAGTAAACTAGAAGTAACTCAAAGTATAATATATTTTAAACACTCGACAGAAGAATAGACTGGAAGTAAGCGATTGCTTAAGAAAATCAGTCATACATTCAAATCTATAGAGAGGTTGTGCAGAGATTATAAAATTTTTCTCTATTGAGTGGACTTCTAGTCAATTGTGAAGCTGTCAACAGAGGAATTCCCATTTTCAGTGCCGAATTCAAAATCTATGAATCAGTTGTGAATATATAGTATATATATTTACTTTACTCTGTTATTCGTAGCAATTCTGGGAACTACTATGAAATATAGCCTAAAGTATTTACTCTTGTTGTCAAATACCTTGGTCTTTGTTGTCCAAACCTTTTGATAAATTGAATGCTCACTTTTCCATATATCACGATCTGATTGCTAGTGGAGAATAAACTTAATTTTTCATTGTTTACCTTAATCTTAACTTATAGGGCATTCTTTACCGGTATTTCCTTCTATAATCTGTTGGAGATTTCCACTCAAATACTCGACACAAAAGGAATTTTTTCCACTTTTTCTTTATTTTTGACTCTGATTTTATGTGTCTTAAATCAAAGCGAAAAGAAAAGTAAGAAGTTTTCTCCTTTGAAATCATATTTTAGTAAAGTATCGAAAGAATGAAATCTAGAATTTATTTTCCTAAACAAATAGTAGTGAATCAATTCTGGACCAAAAGAATAGGATTTTAGCCTTTGATATACTCTATGGATATGTCATAAGTTTTATAATATATTTTTTTTTCTTTTAGTCTTTTATTTTCTGTACTTTTGTTACGAGAATTCCAAAAGTATTCAAATTTTATACGAAATCCTAAAATAGAATCCAATAATTCAAGGCTTGACTTAAGTCCGTATAAATATATGAAGTACTCGAACAGAGTTCTCAATTCCTGTGGTCACTCTTATTGAGAGCAACGGTAGGCTTTCCACTAATGAAAAAAGTATTGTAAACGATTTCTTGGGATAAGAGTTGTTTAGTTATAAGAAAATGAAAAACAAAAAATGAATTATAGGATGAATTGAAAGAAAAGTTTGTTTTGTTACGACAAAAGAGATGTGTTCGGGGAAACTGATATTTCACTTTTAGCACACAAATTGTTCCACTAATTTAGATACAGTCAAGACTGACGGCACACAACAAACAAATTGATTCGCAGTAATGGCTCTCTCTTAACATCAGTGATGACCAGAATATAAATTCTTGTCTGTCATTCGGAATGACTCATTCCTAACAAAACAGGTCTTCTTTGAACTAATTATCAAACAATTATAGGTTCTTAAGAAAGAAAGTTATGTAATGTATGCCCAAGTATTCGACAAAAAAATTTTGAGCATTTTTTGTTCATCGTTTGTACATTTTTGTACTTGCTCAATGTTGAAGGGTTGTCAATAAGTAGGGACTGTTCATCACTAATATTTTGGATAATTATTGGACGGACTGTAAGAATAAGTCTAAAAAAGTAAAATAATAGGAAAAATGAAAACTAAAACCAGATGTTTCTCAGAGTCAAAGAAAGTGGGAAAAGGAGTTCAAAAAATAATAATACAAATGTGTTTCTGAGTTCTTCCCACAGATGTGTTGAAATACTAGTGTTGCAGATGAGTTGAGAAACAAAGAGAAGGGCAGAGAAAACATTGTATATACACACAGAATGAAATGAGAGCTATAGTTCAATCAACTCATTCTTCCTCTCATTTCCTATTCTTCTTCAACTTGTGTGCGATGTCTTCTCCTTTTCTGGCGTTAAAATTATGTTAATTGCAAGATAAGAAACAAGAAGTTCTTTACTAGTCGTTAGAAAACATGGAAAATCTGTGAAAACAGAGCTCTTCTTTTCAAGTGTAGATCCAATCTGTGCACAACTGTTCTTTACTACTGATATAACAGTTATGTAATGTTTTCGGAGATAAAAGTCAGACCACACAGACATCGGTTTATGAAGTTTTTCAATGCCTTCCAATGCTTTGCAGAGGCTTTTTATTTATCTGTTTCTGTGATTGCATTCATGATCTCTAGCTTTGAATAATTCATGTGTTGTCACTGTTTTCAATAACTTCACTAATAAACTAATTGTTAGCTTAACTTCATTTTCTTCATATGTTTCGCTAAATTTTATGATCCGTTGCGCTGACACAACAAAACACTAAATATATTAAATAATCCTTATTTTAAAATTCCAGTAATAAACGTATCGTTGTTTATATACAACTCTAAAATAGGATATAAACTGATTTGGTTTTACTCGAAATGTGTTTACATTTTATTGCTATCGTTATAAATCTCTTCCTTAATATAAAATTTTTAATATTTTCTAAATCTTAAGTTTTTGGTTAAAATGATTAAATTTTTCAAATTATTTCTCAAATTAGAATCTCTATTAGAATTTCAGTGATTACTTTTCCCATATTTTTACTGACATTTCATGGCTTTTATATCAGATTTTCAAAACTTTAATATCTTAATTTCAATTAATAAACTTGATCTAATAATTCTGAATTAAAATATTTCTAGGTAAACTTCAGTTTAGATATAAATAAGGAAATGTTTTCTATTTATATTTGAGTTTATTTGAATTTTAGTTAAAACTGTTTAGTCTTTATTGTAGTGTCAGCGCAACCGATCATAATTATATTCAAAACTGAAAATATTAATAAATTCATGAAAAATAGATGTAATTATGTATTAATAATAAAATCAAAGTTCATATTTTGTTTAATTTATTTTAAATTAAAAATTTTATTTAAAAAAATTATTAATCATCTTAATAATCATCTATAGTTTCAATTTTTTGCTATATTCCATTTAAAGGTATTGTTTTTATAAATTGGGATTGAAATTTTAAACAAGTGAAACTTATATTCATAACTAAAGTTAGAATTTTTGAGTGAAAAATAGACTCAATGTTATAGCAATTGTTAGACCGTATATTAACGTTATTAGTATTGATGAGTCGATTGATTTTTCTTTATAATAAAGAGTTGAACAAACATCAAATGATACAACAAATGAAAGGGTGAATATTTTGATATGTAAACAATTATAAAATTGTAACATTTTAAATAAACTTGGTAATGGACTTTGAGATCAGTCAGAAAATCCCGAAAAATATCCTGAAAAACAACTTCTCTAATATTCCATTGAAGCTTTTTTTTCATTTATTATAAAAATTAATTTGCTTGTTAATTCTCATAACTAACAAAAAATTTTATAACAATTTTCACAATTAAACCATTCCTTTAAATATCTATTTTGTGATGAATTCAAGAATGTGTCTGAAGAACACAACAAAAAATATTTTGTCGTCTTTTGACTGAAATAATTGATTCAAATTTTCTTTTTATAATAAACGACAAGTTATTGATAGACAGAGAGAAGGGCTGACAATTCAATAGACAAAAAGTGATTTCTATCGTTTATTATATTAAATGGATTCAATTCATTGACTCTCAAGCATTTAGTGGAAGAAGTGCAATGTGCAATGTGCAAGTACATTTTTATTAAATGTGACAATCGATGAGAAAACCATTAGATTTGTTTACTTTTGTATCAAATTCCTGTGCTTTTAGTTATAGTAAAAGCATAACCAAATGGCTGACAATAATATGTTGAACAGTGATAATTCCCAAATGAACTTGCTGAATTTGTAAAAAGATTCGGTTGAATATTTTTATCTTTAATTTTATTTTACAAAATGTTTTAATTAAAATACGGATTTGAAGGCACAGCACTTTTACTACAACTGATTATAGGATGAGTTGTTGGCTCAGGAATTATTCGAACATTAATTGCAGAACTAATTCAAGTAATTTTCACACTTTGAAAATCTTCACTTCTTTTCAATGAATAAATCGTTAATTTTACTTTTAATGCATTTTTCTGACATTAATGGGATCTCTGCTAATAGTAGAGCACCAAAACTCATCTTAATTGTGATCACCTTTTCATTTGAGTTTAATTTAAGGATCAATTAAATCACAATTCAAACCAAATCTAAATTCAACTTTTGATTGAGTTTTAGGAAAATCAATAAGATTTATAAAAATCCCTTTTAATTTAATTTTATCTTGTTAGAATATCCATCTAGTTTATAAATTTATTCAAATAATATTAGTCTTAATATTTAGAGTCTCTTTTCATTTGAATGTTTGCATTAAAATTTTACTCGAAGTCAATTTCAATACATTTAAATATAAATTATTAAAAGTGTTTGTGCTAGATACTTTATTTGAAAATTGATAGCTGAGCTCTTCTTTTCAGAAATTATAAAATTGATAAAATTTTCACTAAATTATTCTGTTTTCTAGTCTCTGAACTCATTATTTTCAGAAACATTTGAGAAATGCATTAGAAGTTTGGTTTTGAGAACAAAATAATCGCTCGAATTGAATGAAAAGATATAAATATTTGGAAAAAGCTATTTATGTGATTCAACGAATGCCTATTCTATAGATATCTCTCATATAATAAATAATTGATTTCGATATAATCAGCGCTAAACCCAAAACCTCTGAAACTTTTATTCATTCATTTCAGACAATTATTATATTTAACGTATTATTGCTTTGAATTTGAAAACAAATCACATAATCTTTTTATGAGTTTTCGCTTTCGGTATATTTTTTTCTCTCTCTTTATACCATCAAAACAGTCAATAATTTATGTTTAAATGTTTCTATCGTTGGATTTAATCCTTCTGTTCTACCCTTTCTTTGTTATTTTTGTGGTGAATGTGTCCAAACGTGACTTATTGTACTTCACTTTTTTTAGATTTTTTATTATATTTAATCGGATTAAAAATTCCACTAATTTTGTAGGATTAGATTCAGATGAAATTTAAGGATATTTAGGAGATTATCAGTTATGTGATAACGTCAATACTCTGGGTATTTATAGGTGGTCTCAGAAGTGAAGCAATAATCGTCAATGACTTAACACTGGTTAATGTCATTGAATGTGAAACTTCTTCACTCTTTTAGATAGATTTCTTGTGAATTAAGGCTTTTCAGTGATAAAAGAGTTGGTTTATCGTCAGAATACAAGTCATGTCTACTAATCCTGTCAAAGGAAAGTCCATAAACGAGAGCAAAACCATATGATGACTGGTCATTGAGCTGACAAAGAGAAGCCTATGTGAAGCCTGTGCTCAATAATCGGTAATCTCTAACTCCTGATACACAATGACTGTCCAAATATATTCCTGGTATTAGTGGCTCACATAATGCGAAAAAATGGACTTATTTTTGACATTTAATAGGAAATCAATTTTCAACGCAAAAAGAAATAACAGTTTAAGAATTATAACAATTGTTTGCTTTCTATTCAATTTTGTAAACAGAATTTTTCTCATTTTTTGTCAAGTTTTTGCTTTTATCTGTCATTTAGTTATTGTCTGCAATCTTTTGTAATCAGAGATAAATCAATAGATTATATCAAAAGTGACACAAAAGTCAGAATTCAGTTTCATTGAGTTTTTGGGAGAAATTTTTCATTTATTTCTTTTGATTTCATTTCTTTATATACTCTTATTGAAGGATCTCTTATTTTTGTCTAAAAGTCAAACTCATTTCACCATTTATTTGAAACGAAAGCCAGAGATAACTATAATATTTTCTAAATGGATCTCTAATGGAGAAGTCCAGACCCTTTTATCACTTCAATTATACTTCTTTTTCAATGTCTAAACACATAAATATATGAAAGAATTGTGATTTTGTGTCTAAAATCGGCGGACATATTTTATTTTGATTTATTCGCTATTCATTTGGCTTTTCGTTAAAAAGTTGTTCTTTTCTAAGCCCTAAAAATACACTTTCAGTTACTTACGGAAGTATTGCTTTTTATAACAAAATCTAAAATTTATGAATCAATGAAACCCGGATTTTATCAAACATTCATTTTTTGTTTTACATATTTTTACTCTTTAATCAATTTTTGAATCAAATTTCGATATTTTATAGGTTTTACCTCAAGTTATTGATTGGTATAAAATCACAATTTGTTATTAAAATCAATAATTCTTTTGATGAAACAATTATTTATCGTCAGAAAAGTTAATCGAAAAATAATTAACGAAAGAGAAGAACAGTTTTTCATCACAAATAATACCACAAATAATAGTCTTTCATATAATATATAAGTCATTGTTGTTATAATTAACAAATTATAAGACAAAAAGACAAATCATATGCTATTCTTCAGCGGTATTTAATATATGTGTTTCTCCGTCTTTACTAATAATTCAAACATTGTTTTTCACAAAATAATGAGTCGGAGCAGAGTTTTGGTTATTTTGGTTCAGATCTCATCTTTTTGATGATATTAAGCTATAATGTTATGAATCGCTAAATAGAGCGCATCGACAGAAAAGTAACAAAAAATTATATCTTCTCTAATATTAGGTTTCAATCTTTGGCCAAACATTTCTTCTCTAAATATATTAATATTTTTTTGTCGGCTTCTATTCCTGAGCTGATAAAAGTTGTATGTAATCAGAGGCCTTCCATAAGTGCACAGAATAATTTGTGAAACGAGAAAAAACTATATACTAGTTTTGTTAACGAATGAATGAATAAAAACAGAGGAACACCCGTTTAGAAACAAATACATCCATTGATTTTTATAATGAATCCATCGTTTGTTTTTCACTTCACTCCTGTTATTATTACACAATTTTTATTTGTAAATCGTTGGCAAAAAGTGGCACAAAATTTCTAATAACTTTTTTTTGCAGGAAATGATTGATTTTCTTCAATAAAGGCTTTACTTTTGTGGAAAGAAATCAATTTTATCACAAATATTAAGGTTAGAGTCAAACTGTTTTTCATTAATCTTGATATTAACGAGAATTTTGATCGAGATCTTTACAAGACCTCATGGGCTTTCACATAATTTCTGTTATAATAGTACCAATTATTGTTAATAAAAGCCAAGCAATAATAAAACTCGGTTAACCCTGGCTATTGTTGTGTAACTTTCATATTTGTTAGCAAAAAATATCCTCCAGTATTGTACAGCAAATATTGGATCTTATCATTCATTCAATTCTGTGCTCTTCTTTTGATCAAAAAGTCTATATAAGACAAAAGAGTCAAATATTAATCGTGCAAACAATCAGTTCTTTGGTTGAGTTCTTGGAAAGTTGAGACCAGAATCTGGTGGAAAATAAACGGAAGCAAAAGTCGGGTGACTTCTATACTCGTAATTAATTTAAGTTATCGACAGATAAAACACTGGCCTTTCTTTTGCCATTCCTATAACCATTCCCTCCCCTATAATGACAATCTTTGAGATTAACGATTAATTGAAGTAAAGGTTCGATAGTTTTTCTTACAAATTGTGATCTCAGATAAAGTAAATATCAGTTTCTGTCTAATTATTCCCTCATTTAATGCAAATGTCTTTAATTGAAAAGATTTGTTTCTAATTTTCAAATATAGAGTTAATGCTTTTCTTTAGTAATTAATGCAAGAATATTATGCTCTTTCATTTTAATCATGTTAATTTTTCTCCAATTTCTAATCCGATTTTAACTCATTATTTAGGGATGAATTTTAATTTTATGAAAAGCAAAAAACCAATAATAAGAAGATAATATCAGTCAATGAAACTTTGAGATAATATTTTGCTTTTGGCTGACAATAGAATGCATTTCCTTTGAAATGATTTAAAAAAATTGTCTAAAGAAATATCATTAGGTTTTCCTCTGTTGCAGAGGAATGGAATTCAGTCAAAGAACTGTTGGGGAAATCTATTGTCAACCATTGAGCGAAAGACATCCATTCAGGGGTTTTGAGAAAATGTGACAGATCAGTTTGGTGTCGGCCCACACTTTAATACACAATTTAAGCCACCATTTGAGGGGAAAGAATAAGCATTCAGTCAATAGTCCAGAATGGATAGTAAATTGTTGTTCAGCTCTTTTCAGAGCCTCAGTTCAAATGTATTCAGAATTTATTCGTTGGTAGGGTTTGACTGACTCTTTACGAGAGTGTCGACCGATTTTCAGTATAAGAGAGTAACGGAGCGAATAAATAAATGCACCGAAAAGTGCATTATTAGCGTCACTCACATCCAAATACATGACTTGAAATGACTCACAAATACATTACATAAAAGTAATGTTTAGCTGAAGACTGGCCTCTAAAAGAGAATTGTTAGAACTGTTAGAATGACATATTTCTCCGTAAATACCAGGAATATCTCAATCGATTCATTATTGGGGTAACTCTTGTATTGTCCGGAATTAAAATAACAATACGACTATCATTTGTCTTCTCATATTCGGGAGATTATTTTAATAGCTATTGGCTCTCTAGTAAAGACAATAGACAAAGACTATTCATGTTTGTAACACATGATCTGACAATAAATTTGTGTGAAGAGAATGCCGTCTCCAACAGAATATTCAATATTTTGATTGACAGCTCATGGCTTTAGAGAAGAGGTTTATATGATTTTTATTATAATTTCTGATACAGTTTTAGTGATAAATCATTTTTTGATTGAAAGTTTGAATTTCTAAATGGATTTCTATGCACTTAAGTTAAGGAGAGCCCACTATCGGTGGTATTGAAACTTGAAATTTATCCATTCATTGCTCACAAATATCTCATTTTTACGCCTTTCTATTCATAAATTTTTGTCGATAAAAATATTTTGAATTTTTCCAGAAATAGAAATGTTTTCATTTCAATGAACTTAAGTTTTTGAGTATTTCTTTTGCATATAAAATGAATTTGAAAACTAAAATAATTTCTTATATTTAAGTTTGCGATGAATTTGCAGAACAAACAGTTTTACAGTTCGTCTTCAAAGTCAATGTAATTCTCTTAATGCAAACTTAAGCAAAAACTTTCGTTTCGTCTCTCATTTTCTCGAAAATAATATAATCTCTGATTAAAAATAAGAATTTTGTAGTTCTTTAACCAAAAATGACAATAAGTGTCTCAAAGCGCTTATATTTGCCATAAAACTCTTACTCTTTCTTAACTCATATACTCTTAAGTCCTTATATTCGACAAAAAATTTTTAAAAAAATGAGTTTATTCTCTAAACGACTCTTCTGTCGACTATTAGATCGAAATTATGGCTATTTTTCGATATTTATTTTTGACATTTTGTTCACATATTTTATATCCAAAAAGAATAGAAATTCTTATTTTATATCAAATGTTTTGACATTTTATTGTTATGAGAAG
>JAQFZL010000809.1:0-13126 GCA_034695685.1 Galumna lanceata
AAATAAGTCATTAATTTATTCATTTTAATTACAAAATCATTATTTGATGACAAATATGTTTCCTATCATATAATATATAATTAATTTTAATTATTAATATCACTAAATGTATATATATTTCTGCTTATACTTATATAAATAACCAAGGTTGCTATATTAGTAAAGAATTTAGTTTTTTAAATTGATCTTGTTGAAATCTTCATAAAATTATAATTTTGAATTACAAAAATTTTAGTTAAAAAATTGAATATTTTATTAAATGAATAGAAATTATTTGAAATTCAAAAAAGCATTTATATTCTGATTAAATATTAATACAATTCTTGGAAGTAATAAGTGTTTCGATAAAAATATTTTATTCTTAAAAACTGAAATTCAGTTCAATTTTAGCCGAAAACTGATTTAATATTAATATTCATTTGTGAGTCAAAAAATAGTCGCGAATTCTGTGAAAATGTATTATAAATGACAGAAAATACACAAAATTCTCGTTAAAACTGATTTTGTTTTCAAGGATTTCATGAAATCATTACTCTCTGTCAGGTTTTCGCCTAAAAAATAGTATGACTTAAATTCATATTTTGATGGATTGAATTCACTGAAAGGGACGACCGATTGTCTCTTTACTTTGTGTCCCACCATTTTCTAAGGCGACCGATCACTCCATCATTCCAAGAGCATTATATGAACATTCTTTGAGCATCTAGGTCAAAATATTGTGAACAGCCATCAATTTTATATTTTTTAAAAAATATTATTCTTGGCCATATAAGAATCATCATGTTGATATCTATACATATTATAATACATACATGTATGCATAATATTATTATCAAGTTATGCAAATGAAAAACATTATTAACAAGGATAATTTCTTAAAAAGATGATAATTTCAAACTAATATTTTAGTGATATAAAAATAATTTGCAAGATTGATTGTTCTCTTAAGTATTATTTATATTTATTAACACAGTTCAACATAACCTTGCTCAATTTATTTTTTAGACTATTGAATTCATGACTTAAAATATGATCTTTTGATGGGAAGTCATGACTCGATTGAAATTTCAGATTTATTTTTGAAGTTCTTTTTGTTGAGACGTCTTCGGAGCCATTTTTGTGGAAATCTTTGGCCAAACATTAGCTTCTTATCAGCGATAGACTATTCAATAGTATTGGACTTCATTTGGGACTGACTTTTATTATCCGTATATAAAACGGATAATATAATGACGTCTCCCTTCTGTCAAAAATAGCCGAATAGTATCGAAGCTCTTCCTTATTGTATTGATTTTTCAATTATGTTTAATCTCTATAGAAACGGATTATTTGGACCGCACTTCACAAAATTCCTTCCCTTTAATCACTAATAAGTTTTTAGACAAACTGTTGGATAAAAACCAATGAACTGACTTTTCATTGACTTTTGGTCTTTTCTTAACATTAAATTCAATACTATTTTTATTATGAAGTTTTGATTTATAAAATTGAGTCCTACCGACAAACACTTATACGAAGTGCTATTCATAAGAGAACTATTTATAAGTGAGCATTTGTAAGTGATCTAGCTCATTTACAATAGGCTCACTTGAATAGGAGAGAGTCGTTAAAAATGAGCGAATCTAAATTTTTAGTGCATTTTTCCAAAAAATTACTTAAGTATTATATTTTTCTGTGAATAATATATAAACGAAAGTAATTTTTTAGTCGTTTTCACAAAAATATACATTTTTTGGTCTATAAGATAAGGAAAACGGTTTTTATCATAAGTTTCTACTTTTGCCATAAAATGTCTAAACTTTACATTTGTCTGTAATTTGAAACTTTTCATCGTTTAGTTCACTGAAAGAAAATATATTTTTGATGGAATATATTTACGAATTATTCTTCGGTCAATAAATACCGGTTCTCTCCTTTTCTAAACATTTTGTGCGACATTTTATTTAAATGTATTTTCATGTCTTTTACTGATATAACAGATATTTTTGAAAAAAAAAACTCTGAGAGAAACTAACGTTTTATTATTCATTTTCAAAGAATGTTAACAGAGATTACTATAAAAATGGTTTCATAGCACAGAATAAATGATAACAACTTAAATAAACTGACAATATATCCATTATATTCATCATCATCATCATCACCTTGCCACTTTCACTACATTTTCTATTTTCACAATATAAAAATAAGAATAAAATGAACTAGCCTATAAATATAGGTTAAAATTTAACCGTTAAATTATACAAAACTAATAATTATTTTTACTTTTAACAAGATCACTTTTGGATTGATTACACAAAATACTCCATTTTTGGCAAATAAATGCAAAAGTTGTGTAAAACCATTGATTACTAATCAGTGATAAATATTATTACAAATATTTTTCATTTATTAGCGCTTAATATCAATGGCTTCACAATTCATAGAACCGATTCTTCGTATCGACAATAGAACTGATAATCAATTAATGTTTATATCGATGACATTTTAAGATTTTCTTATTCTTTAGAATGCTATTGTGGGTGAACCATGGTCAATTCTTCATAAAAAAGAGGAGAGAAATAATCTATTGAAAGATATGTGAAGGAATGTTGTGAAGGAATGGATCATTTCATTTGAAAGCTTTATTCTATGGGTTATGTCAGTCCGGGGAAACATTTCAACCATTTTAAGTGAAAAACATTTGGTTATCATTACTAACTGTCGATATATTATTCCCTTTAATATAAAATGGAATAGGATTTGAACATTAGGTTAACATTACATACGATGTCTTAAAACGCGAAAAAATAAGTAAAATGTTTAGAGTCTAAGCATTTTACTTAAGATTTAGACTTTAGATTAAAAGATCGGCCAATGGTTTCATTCAATTATATATTTTATGGTAAAATGAGTTTAATATTTTTTAAAAAACATTTCAATTCAATGTAAATCAAAAGTTAATATTTGAAACCTTATAAACAAAATGTAATGCATTTTAAAGAAGAAACTAAAAAATTTTAATAATTCATAATTTGTTTTAAATTACAGTTTAATTAAAAAGAAGTGATAGACTCTTAAAGGTTTATAAATAAAAGATTCGGTAAATAATTATTTTACTGAAATCAAAAATAAGAGATTTAAGAGAATTAAGTTAAGACTTATTTAAGACTTGTTGTAAACAAAACAATTCAACAATAATTCTAATTTCAATACATTTATAGTACAGACATAATAAGACCCAAAAAGCGAATAAATATAACCAATTATTGATATATAAAGTAATAAAATTATTCAATTATTAACGATTCAATACTGGTTTTGATGGTAGGGATTGTGTTGCTGTTGATTCCCACCTGACAATTGTCGCTGCAATTGTGAAACCATTGGCTGCTGAGGCCGTTGACCACCGGTTTGCCACTGATTCATATGAGGAGCTCCAGTGTTGGCCATTGGCTGCATATTAGTTTGGTTGAAAGTATTGGATCGATTATCAATGGGTGCCATTTGACCCATAGTCACATTTGGGGCCTGCATTGGCTGGTATTGAGACCTAAATCAAACATTGTTTAAAAGAAACTCAAAATTTGAATTAATTTGTAACAAACCGTTGGGCCATAAATTGTTGAGTTGACTGTTGGCCAACCATTTGCTGTTGACTTTGCATCTGAGCCCTCATCATCATTGGGTTGTGCGACGGGTGTTGATATCCAGGCGGTGGCTGACCTGATGCCGGTCCAGACATTTGTACGGTTTGTTCCATATTTTGAATCGGAATCTGATTAGCGAATGACATATTGGGAGGACCGCCATAACTATTCTGTGGCTGAACCGACATGTGATGCATCGGTTGTGAGGGATTCACCGATTGGTTGACGGTTTGCATCGTTGAATACATTTGATTTTGAGGAGCGTTTACTTGCATTTGTGGCGCCGGCGCTCGCATTTGACCTCTCATTGCCATTACTTGTTGTCTTCCCTGATATACAGTTTGGGCCGGAACTGATGATCCCATCATCTGCTGATTAGGAGTCATATTTGGAGTATTAGGTCCCTGCATATTGAAGGACCCTGCATGTTGCCTCGAACTTAACATATTTCTGAGGGCTGGCTTGGCGTGACCAACAGGTCGGGGGTCACCGAAACGGGAACCGACCATTTGTTGCTGTTGTGAATAATATTGTTGTTGTGAAGCCATTGGCTGAACGTGTGGTTGTGCCGTTTGAGGCTGTGATCCGTACCAGTTCTGAGATATTGGCTGCGAATTAGGCATAGGATGTGTTTGAGATGGAAGGGGAGCGCCATAAGTGTCATTATAAGGCATTCGAATCGGAGGAGTTTGTTGACCACTATTCCCGTTAGCATTCTTTGGTTGACGTCTTCTTCGTTGAGTTTTAGCCTTTTTAGGAGTGGGCGCGCGAATAGGTATATCCATAATAGGCTCGCGTCTCATCGGATCATCCATTGCTGGAATCATTTGGTTCGGAATCATTTGATTGGAATTAATTTGATTTGGAATCATCTGTTGTGGCGGAAGGTTGTGATGATTCATATGAATTCGTTCATTTTGTAGGGGAGGCACAACCACTGGTGTAGGCGTTTGTTCGATAACATCTTCGGGAGGAAGTGGTGGCGGTTCTAAATAATATGAAATTGGTTTTCGAAAGGTATGGTTGTGTCGCGCCAACAGATAATGATTTTCTTCTCCCCTTAAAGGCTTGCGTTCAATACGGACGGCCCCAAACCAGGTCCAACTCAAAGGTGACGGATTCTTATGGCCTTCGAGTAGATCCCAGGGCGAGACCTTCTGTTTCTCTGCCACCTGAAGGCCCTGTTTTTTATCAATTGAGTCAAAACCTGCGATTTTATTGCCTTTAGTATCGATGAGAGAACCCATTGGTTCGCATGTAATCACTTCACACTGTTGTTTGACGATTGGCAACAATTGTCGCACCATTTTTATACCCGGAGTTATTCTATCGATATTAAGTTCTTTTTTAAGTTTTTTAATTAAGTTTTGGTACTGTTTTTTAGTCTCTTCTCTGGGCTCAGAGGAGTCCGACACTTGTGTGGTGTGCAACAGAACACATAACATGTCTAAGACTGTTGTGAAAATCTCATAATTGATTTGTGGGTCGACTATTGTAAAACTGATGAGTTGAAGAAGAAGTATAGCCCAATCACTAATAAGAGACGTCGACCTTTGAATCATATCAAACATTCCTCCAACGAGACTGAGTCTGAGTTGTAATCCCTCCTGAATGGCGTGTTTGGCCTTCAGGTCATCACAAAGTTTTTCATTTATAGCCTGAGATAATTGACTATACAATGAACTGAGAAGACATTCTCTCTGGTCGTCTCTTTGGTTCTCCTGTTCTTTCAAACACATCAAAACCAAAGAGAGAAACGGCTGATGACTTAATAAAGATGGCGGTTGACTACAAGAGTTGTTCGAACTATTCTTTTGCTGCTGAAAATTCCTGTCTTTGTTTTTAGAATATGAACTCTGATTGGACTGATTAGAACCGGTGAACATCCAATTATTCGACTCGAGAACATTTGCGGACACTTTGAGTATCTTTCCCTCAACAGCTGAGGGCAGTTTCGATATAAGAGGAGCGATGAGCCAAACCCTATCCCTTTGATAGTTGTTATCATTCACTGAATTCGTTTGTTTATAAAAAGTTTGTTTAGAATTATTTCGGGCACAGAATAGAGACAATTGTGTTGTGTTTTGTGTATTTTTGGACATTTCATCACTTGAATTCTGGAAATAGTCGACCGTGGCTTTGGCCACATTGTCGAGCCATACATTTATTTCGTTCTGCGACTGGGCGTACATCAGTTGCAACTGAAGCCACGACACTCTTATAGACCATTCGTCTAAATTTAAAAGTATTTTAGCGATGGCTGTCTTCTGTTCAGAATCCAGTTCTGTCAAAGCATTCACTGCAATGAGTTTTGGGTGACATATCATATTCAAGAGGTGTTGCGCCTCTTTGTGCGACATTCGTGGATCCAAAAGTAATTTATTGAGAATTTCGGGGTCTATCATAAAACCTCTGAGACATCTGTCGTGAACCCATTGTTGGCCACAGATCTGTCGCAAAGCATATTTTGCCGCTTCACTCAAACCCGCTTTTTCCATGACTCCAGTTTTTGATGATAATTGTCTAAAATAAAGAAATTGTCTCAAATATGAGTTGAAAAAACAAAAACTTACAAAATTCCGATCTCTGCTAACTCTTCGTCAGTTCCCATCGATCCTAAAATATCAGTTATACTGATCTCACCCTTACTTTCACTTTTTGCTTTTGTTTCAGCATTTCGTTTTTCGGCAGAATTTCCTAATTTTCCGCAAAAAAGTCATTAATTTTTTTTGGAAAACAAAATATTTTCAATTCATTACCCAAAACAAGTATAGCTTTAAGTACTGTTAATACAATTTCTATCCTAAGGGTACTGTGCGCTGCAGCCAACAAATATCGATCGCACTGGTATTTTATGTTATAATGTGGCCTTTGACTTGGATTAGGAGGCGTCTGAGCCAATACAAGAGGGCCCGGACTCGTTAGGGAATAACGAGAAGATGTCACGAAAGAAGTCATTGTGTTTGGAGAGAGCGGTGTTTCTGATGTTTTAAACAAACAAAGCAATAAATGACACGTAAGTCGAGCGCCCGGTTCTGCATCTTCTCCGCCTTCACCTGAAGAGGGGGCTAAAAGTGAAGGAACTGCCACTTGTAATATGAAATCTTTGAGAGAAAAACATCGTCTGGCGATTAAAATTGAGGTAAAAACGGCTAAATTGTCGTGAATTGAAAGGTCTCCGACTTCGACCTGAGTTAACAAATCGTAATAACTTTTAGGATTTGATGAACAACAGAGAGCTTTGAGAGCACTCAACCATTCGCTACTCAAATGAGAACACGAAGCGGTCAGTTCGGCGCACAGAACAGACATTTCATTGAGTTTGTCGACATCGCTCGCCATCGAAATATTTTGAATGGCATTACAGACAAAACTGTAGCGTTCCGTCAAATTTTCATTAAGATTACGAATATGGATTGGATCCACTTTTAGTTTAGGATTCTTTAGATAATCGGCCATAACTGAGGCATTCAAACGCATATTTGAGTTTTCGTGAAGTCTAGTCTCAGAGTTACTCATTTGCTTAATTTTCGACAGCATTTGGGAAAAACTGATGGAATCTTGATATTTGTTTCGTAGATAATAGTATGACGTCTGCAGATCCCATAAATAAAAGAGAATACAGCGCTCAGCAGATGAACAGTCACTTGGATTACTGACGTGTCGGACGAGTTTCCATAAATTTTCAAATACGGCGAGAGTTTCTTCATGAGATACCAGAAGACACGTCTGATATCTATAGAGAATACCGACAACATAGAGACCAATTGATGTCCCATAAGTGCGCGCAAGAATTGGACACTTCTGATGCAATTGAATGTCGACTTCAACTAATTCTCTGAGCATTTGAATAATGAATTCAATCAATCCGTGGACATTGAGAGCCAATTCCATTAAATCGAAAAGAAAAGCTATCGATTCAATGAGTGGTAAATAATTGGCGCTTCCGATCGCCACCCCATTTAACATCTCAACGGCTGCCGTCGCACAAGAAGTTGTCACTACGTGCTGATCAAATGTGGAAAGCGTTTGAAATTTATTGACGGCCGCCTCAAAGTTGAAACCCTCTTTAATGGCATGTTTCTTGACTTTCCCGCCATCGCTTATATCCATCGATGACTTTCTGTTGAATAGTTTATTAATTTCTTTAGTGATTTTCTTGACTGCATGTCTGGCCTCGTCTTTAGCCTTTCCGACGCCATATAAAAGAATATGTCTTTGATTGCAGTCATGAGAAAACATGTCATCTTGTGGTAGAGGGAAATGCATTGTATATAACAAATGTCTGGCCGTTGCGTTCTTTACAGGAATTTCAGGCATTGGAAAACTTGTAGAATGAGATCCCAAACCAGAATTGGGTTCGTCTTCTTTGTCGGACTCAACAGAGTCGGGAAGCAAAAGATCTGCAGAAAAAATGGGTTAGAATTGGAATTCAAAACTAATAATAAAAATAATTAGATTTGAAAATAAAGTAAAAAGAAGACAACCATTAAAACCATTAAAAGAATTGTAATGTGAAGTAATGAAACCAATAGTAGAGGAACGACTGCCCAAAGTTTTGCGTCGTTTAGCAAAAGGGCCTTAATTTTGAATTTTTGTTTATTTTATGGAATATCAAATGATTCCATTCATGCAAAGACCGATAATTCAATCAATTTGTAATTCAATAGTTTTCATTTCATGCCATAAATAAAATGATATAAAAAAAGAGTTAATTAAAAGTAAACTGAATTAAAGTCTGAGTAAAGAAATGTTATATAGGGGACAGACCTGCACCGTCAGACATATTCTGTTGTCCAGCTTTTATATGTTGTAATAATTTGTCCAAATCTTCATCCAAGTTCTCGTCGATATCCATTGAAGGCATATCCCAACGAGCTTGGTCATTTTGATTGCTATTTGTGTTGTTTGACAGCGGGTCAAACATTGGTAACGAAGAACTCGATTGACTTTTCTGAAGATTATTGGAGAGACCACCCAAATGGTTGTGATTCGTGAGATCAGTGTTTGTCGACAAATTAGGCACAAAACCGGCCAAAGATGACTCTTCTGGAATAGTTTTGGTAGTGCCCGCATTCGTTGGCAGAAGAGGAGTGTTCGGAGAATTAGAGAATTGTCCCCTCGATATGAGTGTAGACATATACAAGTCGTGCGAAAAAACATCGCAACGAATTAGTTCACCAAAAAGTAATATTAGATTAGAAAATGCTTGTTTGTTGTCAGGACTATTGAGCCCTATTCTGTCCTCATAGACCGGCGCCTGAGTGTCCAAAAAGTTCAATAAAAGATTTTGATAAATAGGTGTCGATAAACAAGAATCTGAAGATTTGTTGCCATTATTTGTATTATTAACAGAATTAGTGTTAGAATTGCCGTTAAGGTTGGGATTACCCGAAGTATTGTTAACGTTATTCGTTTCTGAGTCTAATTCTTCGCTCATTTCAATGTCTTTTTCTGCCGTCAGTTCTGATTGTCTTTTCTCTAATAGCTTTGCGACGACAAGAGCTCTGTGTTCGCCCGTCCTTTTGGTAGTGACCGCCCATTCACACAACAAACGAACTATTGGTTCGTCTTCTGCTAAAATATCAGTTAAATTCGGGGTTGAATTCTCACAATTTATTAAATCATTAGAATTATTATTCGATTGATTGCTATTACTATTATTAACACTATTATTATTACTGCTATTATTGTTATTATTATTACTATTATTTTGATTTATATTAAATGCTGAGAATATCTTAGAAAATAGAGTATCGATAGTATTATTTGAGTCCAGTTTATCGAAGCACTGTCTGTCCAAAGCGTCCAAAACATTCAAGAGTTTGTTAACAGTAATGCCGGGCGTTTGTTGCCATCTGTCACAAAACCAATGCATTTCTGACATTTTACTTCTTTGTCGGATGTGTTCCTCTGCTTTACGCAACTCATTTCGAAGATATTGATTATGTGATCGCGAAGGCATTGGAAGATTTGAGGGCTCACAGGGAAGGAAGTCTAAAGGAGAGCCCTGGAGGTTTGCTGCTCCCTTTGAGTCACCGATATTAAGCCATATGAGAGATGTCGGACACTCAAGAGTTATAATTTGGATAATTACTGAAAGGCCTAAAATGACGTTCCGGTGATGCGAACAATTCATGAGTTCATTAAAACATGCGATGATATTAGCGTTCGAACTCTGATTTGTACCATTTGTTGAAGGATTGGAAGAAGTGGTGGGACTCGTTGTCGGGTTTGTACCGTTTGGAGTCACGCCATTCACTATAGGGTTTGTACTATTCTTTGTATTAGAGTTATTGTTCTCCTCTTTGACTGCATCTGTACTTATATCCGATGTTTGTCCACCGCTATAGTCGGACACGAGTTGATTCAATTTCTTAGAGCACTGAAACCCCAGTTTGCGGGACAAGTATTCCGATTGAGTGAAGTCATCGACGTATTGTATAATTAAGGGAACAACGATTCCAATCACTGAATCGTCGGATGACTTTATTTTCTCGAGTAATTCCAATAACCACAACAAGAAGTCCTGTTTATCTATGAGTCCGCCTTCAAAGAGATGTCTAATTAATTGTGTGTAATATTGCCATTGTTTTGGCACTTCATCACTGTTTAGGGATGTATTGAGTGAAGCAGTGATAGGGTTGGCACCCGTAGGGCTAATCCCGTGATAGTATTCACATAGTTTTGTGAACTGTTCCTTCAAAAATCTGCATAAAGTGATGGTCCACTCCTGTGCCGGGTCTGGCATTTGACGTTTCTTTGATTTATTATTAGACTCAGACATCGCTATATGATAGGCATAAGACATCTTAAGAAACCACTCGGCCTTAAACATCGGTACTTTGAACTCATATAAAGTGGAAAATATTTCCTCCTTTTTGTTAAAAATGGGAACTTTTCGGGACAGTTGTGACAAAGTCTTTGTATTTGAGGCCAAATCCTTAAACCAGGCGTCGACCGCATTCTTAGACTTAGAGGTCACTAACCATATGTTGTCTTTATTAGTGATCTGTTGTTTCTTACGATTACTTTCAGGAAAAGTGTTTAACTCGAGTTTTTTGGCCAAAAGAGCGCTAAAATACGATCCGAACTTATTTGGGGTTAGATTTGCATTTCTGGCGGACCCGTACTCATCGGTTATCAAAGAGTTGTTACTAAACCCTTGTTTCACATTAATTGCTGTCAACTCATCCTAAGATATAATCAATAAATTTAATTAACATTTAATTCAATTCAATTGAAACGCATTTTATGAGCAAAAAAAGTGTAAATTCAGACCTCCTTTTGTTTGGGATCCTGAGGGTAGACATCCGGCGGACCCAACTTTGACTTCTTTAGGGGTCGCTTCTCATAGAGCCAACTCGAGACCACAACTCCGGACATGTCTGAGGGCTAACCCGTCAAACAAATGATGAGTTTTGGGTCGATTTATACCGAGTTTTGACAAATTGTTGTCATTTTTGTTTTATAACTCATTTTTACATTTTTTTTATTTTAATTTAGAGTTAAATTCAATCAAAAGGTGTCACCACTTATGATGTCATTCAATGCCTTTTCCCTCAATATTTCAACCCCTTTGAATCCATTCCTAGACTTATCTAAAACTTCATATCTTAATCATCTCAAGAATGGATCAGTTTTCGCATCATTTTTGAAACATTTTCTTAAAATAATAGTTAAGATTCATAAGTATTTGAAGTGATATATGTCTGACAGGATTTCAAATTAATGTTTGCTTTCAACAAATTATAGTATATCCTTACTATATATAAAGGAAATTTGAGGATTTTGTCTGTCTGTCTGCGTGTGTCACAAACCACTAGAAGACAATAAAGGAATGATTGAGTGAGTGAATGAGAGAGTGAGAGAGAGAGTGAGAAAGAGAGTGAGAGTGAGAGAGAGTGAGAGAGAGATAGAGTGAGTGAGAGAGAGAGAAGAGAGAGAGTGAGTGTGAGAGAGAGAGTTGAAGAGAGTGAGAGAGAAAGAGAGAGTGAGAGAGTGAGTGAGAGAGTGAGTGAGTTAGAGAGAGAGAGAGAGAGTAAGATAGAGAAAGTGAAAAAAAGAGTGTGAGAAAGAGTGTGTGTGTGTGTGTGTGTGTGTGAGAGAGAGAGAGAGAAAGTGAAAAAAAAGAGTGAGAGAAAGAGTGTGAGAGAGAGAGTGAGTGAGAGAGAGTGAGAGTGAGTGTGAGAGAGAGTTAAAGAGAGTGAGAGAGAAAGAGAGTGAGAGAGTGAGTGAGTGAGTGAGTGAGTGAGAGAGAGAGTGAAAGGAGGAATAAATTAGTAAGAGAGTAAATAATTGAGTGAATAAGAAAGAATAAATGAGTGAGAGAGTGGATGAGTTAATGAGAGTGAGTGTTGAGTGAGTGAGAGAAAGTGAACGAGTAAAAGAATGATTTAGTGAGTGATAGAAAACAATGGAGAGAGTGAGTAAGAGAAGTAAAAAGAAAGAGAAAGAGTGAGGGAGTAAGAAAGTGAGTAAGTGAATTAACAAGTGATTGAGTGAGAGAAAGACAGTGAAAGAGTGAGGGAGAGAATCGTACGACTTGTTTGAAAGCTTTTATATAAAAATTGAGTATAAATTTGCGTTTAATCTTAAAGTTATTCATTCATCGAATCTCTGCTTAAAAATGTGAAGTGCAATGAATTCGTAAATTCATCAGAAGTGCTCTCATTTTCAAATAATACTTTACTTCAATTCGAATGAAAACATTTGCCTCTAATATCATAACTTTGAGTAATTAGCTATTTATCAAGAAGTATAACAGTGGTCATGGTATCATCAAAACCATATATCCTATTGTAATCGTTTGAAATTAGCTGAAAAAAATTTATCAAAGATCTATGAAGGATTCCTATGAAATAACTTTTCTTTATTTTTTTTAAATTGACTGGAGTTTAAATGATTTGAAAAATAAACAATGTCTAGAAATGCTTTAATGATCTTGCTCATCATGATTAAAATGGTAACCTCGAAAAATTCAATAATAAGACACAATAAACGCATTAATTTTGTTTAAATCCATCAAATTATGAATAATGTAATTAATAATGACTCATTATCAATGAGTGTTCAATAATTAAAAAATAACATTTGAAATTTAACCAGGTTAAATAAAATGAAAATATAATAATAATATTATAATTTAAATTTGAAATAACTTAAATTTTTGACCAGTTTACTTGAGTGCCAATAAAAATTGATCAGAGATCACTTATTGATGAAAAATTACAAACTTCAATGAATTCAGTAAAAGTTGAATATTATGCTTTCAATGAATCACTTCTGTTTATGTTTGAGGGTAAATTTAATCTTTGTTTATATTAAATTGATAATAATATGAATGAATTTCGATAAAGTTGAGACATTTTGTTGTTTTTTTTAATTTTCAAGAATTTTATCTGAAACATAAATAATTGTCTTCATCCAAGTTGAATTAAGAAAAATAACAAATTCATATGGAAAAATTAAATATGAAATTAAGTTTATAAATAGAA
>JAQFZL010000810.1:0-13116 GCA_034695685.1 Galumna lanceata
AAGAGTTCTTGAATATATTTGTCTAAATTATAGAACTTCAAATTTGAATTGATATTTACTTCAATTTTTTTCACATATAATGAATAAAATAATAAACCTCAATAAAAAATTTTTTGGATCAACTTTTTTTTCATTCAATTTACAACTAAAAGATTTTATAATGATAAGTATGAGAGAGTTTTCTTATCATAAAATTTGTAAGGATGTAATAAAATGAAGAATTTATTGTGTTTTCAAAGTTAAAATAATTCATAAAACGTTATTATGATGACCTAAATTATTAAAGCATAATAATTTTTTTGACCAAAATTTTTTTCATATCTGTAGATTTTCAATCTTCATTTATTAATATCAGGCATGGCCAAAGGTCAAGGTCTCATGGAGGGGGTAAGTTCCGGATTTTCGGTGAAAATCTCCAAAGGGGTATTAAGAGGGGTTTTTTGAAAAAATTCTTAAAATAGTTTAAAATGACTTTTGCTTTGGTTTGAGTTAAAATAATGATTCAAAGACTATATCTGATGCAAATGAGCCTAATTCAATGAATTATAATATAAGCAATATTTTCAAATTTTCAGTGAAATTTTGTTCTTATTTTGCTTTTAAAAGTTGAAAAATACCTCAAAATTGAGCCATTTTAGCTTTTTATTTACTGAATATATCAAAAATAAAACTTTAGCTCAAAATTATTGTTGAAAAATAATAAATTTTTATAAAAATTTGTTAAATCGGTTGCGAATAAGGTTGGGAGTAAAACGTAATACTTCCTCAATTTACCATGTCAGATAAATGAATTATTCTGATATTTGTATTTTTTGTTGGGTTTTAATTGTGTTTTCTTAAATTTTTATATATTAACTCCCGCGATTAGATTCTAGTTACTAGACTCTAGTCCATCTTTAGCCAGAGAGTGGAATTATATTTAGTAACCCAGTGTTTATTTTGAATAAGCATGTTATTTTTCTACCTTGGTCTCTTTCTGTGGGAATTGGTAAAAAGTTTAGCATGGTATAATATAAAGATATGATTATATAGGTTTAAATAATAAAATGCATATAAATTGACCAATGACCATGAACATTTTAATTATTATAAATTGAATTAATTAGATTTTGATATGTTTGTATGAGTGAATCATAAGTGGACTAATAATTAACTAATACTTGATTATAAAAATTAACTCAATTAACTGAATTTAAATACTATTAGTTAATTTTTTAAAAAATATTCATTAAAGTTATGCAGTTTTTTTCAAAAACAAAAGAAATTCGAGCTCAAGGTAGGAAGTCCCTTGGGGCGCAATAGGCCAGGAGGTATTTTGACGATTTTCAGACCTGAGTGAGGGTATTCCGGAATACCCTATTCCCCTATTGGCCATCCCTGTTAATATACAAGTCCTTCTATATATAAGTTCAAATCGAAAAAATTTTAATCATTCCTTTATTTCTTATACTATTATAAATTAATCAGTGATGCACATTTTTGACCATTCAAACACCTTAACAGTCAAAGATAATTCAACCTCCTGAGTCGGTCGAAATTTCCTCTTTAGCCTTTTTCTTGAGGTAAATAGTAATTTTTTGAAAAATAATCAATGATTAAATGGAACAACGATTTTTTTGAGTTAAGCAATGGTGTTGAAACATTAATAGCACTTCACAAAAGTTTAAAAAAAATTATGTTAGTTGAATAAAATAATTGGTTTGAAAATTGATTCAAAATGAAAATTAATATATGAAGATCAGAATGAAATTTTCAAACTATTTTTCTCTAAAAAAAACTGAATACACAGCTAAAGATATTTTCAAATGTTTTTAAACATTTTCTTGAACATTTGTAATTAAAACTTGTTGTCACGCGTAACCTTGGGCATCACTGAATCACATTATCATATAAATTATCAACCCATAAAAATTAGATAAAATATTTATATAAAATTTTTTTATTTTTGATAATGTCAGAAATTCCACTTCAATTGAAGTAATCACTGGTTTGAAAAATGTTTAAAACTCTGAAATTGAAAAATCTAAATTATTTTAACAAATTAACTTATTTGGTATTAGTTTTTGTGATAGTTATTTTAACTATAATATTATTCTTCGGTAAGTTTTCTAAATTAATTTATAAGTTAAAATGATTACCTTTTTTATTTTCAATAATTTTCAAAGTCATATAAGACTTTTAATAACCCCTAATAAATAGATTGATAAAAACTGTTTTGAAAATTATTTAATGTTTGTGTTCATGCATAATTTAAAAATTAATTAGGATTATCAACTTGTCTTTATGTTTCGAAAGATAATGAGAAAAATGAAATATGCGGTGGAGATGAGTGGTATCCTTATGAAGACGAAAAGTGTTACAAGGTTATAAATCATTTTCAGTCAAACAAAAATTCTGGAAAAATTTGCAATAAATTGCAAATGAATGGCAAATCATCCAAACCATCCTTAGTGTCCATAAATTCTAAAGATGAACAAGTTTATTTGGATAAACTTCTAATTCAACAAATTGATATAAAAGAACCTGTTTGGATAAGTGCTATCAAAACAAATGAGGTCTTTGTGTGGAATGATAATTCTTCACTTATTTATAATAATTGAGCGGAAAATAATCCTATAAATGATTCAGAAAGAAATTGCGTTGAAATGCGGTCACCTTTTCCATTGAAAAATAACAATTCTTCAATTAAACCAAATAATGATGATTTAATTCAAAAATGGTACAATGTCAATTGTTCTAAAAGGAATTTGGCAATATGTGAAAAATTACAAATTTGGCCCTTGGACAAAATACAGAAGATTGTCATTAATACAATCAAAGAATTGTATGAATTCGAAAACAAATTGAAGGCTTTAATAATGGAAATTCATAAAACAAAAATTGAGCTATATAATACAAAGAAAGATCTGGGTTATATGAAAAATGAACTAAATAATTTCAAAGTAGAATTAGAAAAAGCAAATGAAGAACTTGGTGATACTATAAAAGATTTAGAAAACACGAATAATGAATTAATTCTTATGAACGAGGGTTTAAATAATTTGATGAATGAATATAATTATACAAAAGAGGATTTGGAAAAAACGAAAACAGAGCTGGATGACATAGCATCAGATTTGGATAATTTAAAAATTGAACTGGTTCATATACGAGAAGATATGGATTATTTGAAAGATGAGCTTCACATAACAAAAAACAATTTGGAAAATACAAAAAATGAACTAGTTAATATGAAAAAAACCTTGGAAAAAGTTGATATTGACCAAGATTATATCAAAAAAGATTTAGATAAAGCAAAAAAAGAGCTAGTTATCTCAAAATTAGAACGAGATAAGACTAAATATGATCTGGCACAAAGTATAAATGATTTTATCACATTAAAAGAAAATTTTAATAAAGTTTTTAATGAATATATTAATGATTGCTCATTGAGTAAAACCTGGAGAATATGTAAAATATTCAAAGAAGACGACCAAGTTAAATTGTTTGCAATTCCTAAAATATGGAATAAGCAATTTGGAACATGGTATCAAGCTGAAAATATTTGCAAATCATATACTGCAGAACTTATTTCAATTGAATCGGAGTCCAAACAAAATGAGCTAGCTGAAATGACACAAAGATTTAACATTAAAAAACAAATTTGGACAAGTGGTCGAAAAAATAATAAAAATGAATTTGTCTGGACGAGTAGTGGACATAAATTCGCCTATACAAAATGGCATCATGGTGAACCAAATAATATCAATAATATTGAAAATTGTGTTCATATTGAAACTAAAGATAATGTAAATGATTGGAATGATATAAGATGTGATATTTCATTGAATATTATTTGTGAAATTAATATTTAAAACAAGAAATTATATCTACATTATAAATTTATCAGTTATTGAAGAATAAAAAACATAATTCTAGTATATTTAAAATTTGTATTTCAAACAAAAACTGTATTTAAATAATTTAATAAATCAACAATAATTGAAAAAGTATTTTCCATTTATTTTGGAATGAAAAAGAATACATCTATTCAAGTAATTAGTTCGTAACATTTTGCAAACCTCGTATAAAAAAATATAAAATAATTAATAAATTATGTATATAATGAATAGATATTTCTAATTTAATTTATAAATGTTTAACTGTGAAAAATATTTAAAACGAGTAAGTCATGAAATATTTTTTTTAACGAATTTTCGAATGGAATAATAATAAACTTGAATTAAAATAAGGAGTAAATAAGGTTAATGAATTTTTAAAAAAAAAGTGATAAAATTTCTCTATAAACTTTCATCAATTATTATTCAATTTGAAATGTTATTTTGATTACAATTATTAAATTTTCAATCAATTAATATATTATTAGTTTTGCAAAAATATTTAAATAAATTAGTTTTCGAAATATAAAGTAAAAATTATTATTATTTATATGCTTTTTTTTATAATTTTTATATGAGATTTCGATAATTCTAACCCAAAAATATTCATATGAAAATTTAAATATTTCTAAAAAGTTTACTATTCAATTTATTCAAGTTGAATTGATCATGTTTTATTTAAAATAATCAACTATTCATAACAAATTCTTTTCATATGAATAAAAGTGTTATACTGACAAAACCATAATTTAAATTACGTTCAGTTTGAAGTTCAATAATTTCTCCTTTGTTTATTTTAAAGTTTATTTATCTTTCTATTTCCAGTAAAAATAAAGTTAAAGTCCTCTTGAAGTAATTTCAGGTTTTTTTTGATTTCAAGTTATCATTAATTTTTCCATTTTGTCTTTAAATGTGATATAAATTATCGGAATTTATATTATATTATATAATTAACTATATTTTTGATTTATCAATATTAAAAATAAAACTAAATTTAATGAAACACTTATTTATTTAATTGGTTTCAACAATTTTTCAAATATCCTTGATAATCCTTTAAATATTTTAATCTATTTTTATATTTAAAATGTTTAAATGAAAATTTTCTTTTTTTATCCAAGTATGTGTCATTGATTCAAGTCTCCAAAATTTTTCGCAATAAAAATTATTTAACTTTCATAAATTAAAAATATTAATGTAATTGTTATTAGACACATAATTTCAGAAATTTAAAGTTAGAAAAAATGTGCACTAAGAAAACTTGGTTGAAATATTAACTTCCACAAATATTTATAGAAAAAAATTCAACAAATTCTACAGGAATTGAAATAATTTTTGATGTTTCGAATGATTTCATTGATTTAATGAAAGTGGGATATATCACACTTAACTTGATAGAAACTCATCATAATGCTGTTTCTTAAGTGATTTCATTGGGAGAAATAGTTTTGGCGCCAGAAATAATGGATGCGATTAAGAAGTGAATAAAAAAGGTTGAGAGATGTGATGTTCAATAACATCACATAAACATTACTATTCAGAATAATCTGGAAAACTAGGAAAATATTCTTGGTTTTAACCTTAATGTGTTGCATCATAAGATTGTTGTCAATTGAATTTTTTATAACGAAGTTTTAATGAAGGATTTTCACACAAAATATTATCTTATATTGAAAAATTCAAAATTCCTCTGAAAGTTTTTTTAGTCAAAACAATTATTTTTATAAAGAAAGTTAAATTCAAACTCGAATGTACAAGATGACTGATTTATAAATAGTATTTCAGAATCGATATATTTATTTTCAATTCATTGAATTTATAACATATTATAATTAATATAACTATGAGACGACCAGGTTGAAAATCAGCATGAAATTCCTGAATTTGTAACAGGTATGAATAACAATACATTCAATTTGATTTTAATTAATTCTTGATAGAGTAATTACTAGAAATGCAAAATTCATATCGGAATTCATATATAAGATTTACACAGATTGCTAGATGACTAGTAAGCTGTACTTTATATGACTCTATTTTATTCAATAAGTGAATTTTTGAGTAATAAGTAAAGTACCCTATCTACGAATTCGACGAATTCATGAACAAACAGCCCGTTCACATAAGCAATGAGCAAATAAATGATTTTGAATTTATTTTCAAAAAGTTCATAAAATTAATAAAGTAGTGAATGAAAACAAATAAATATTTGGACTATAATTTAATGTATTTAAAGTTTATATAAATTGAATCATTAAAATAAAGATTTTATCTTTTCTTTTCATTATAACCAGTGATGTCTCTGGGATCGATCAACAGGGAGTACCCATTTTTTGATTCGGTAAAGGAAAAGCAAGGATGCCAAAAAAAAGTGGAATACCAAAATAATTTCTATAGTTATTCCCCCCTTTCTGAGACGCGCTGGACACTCACTTGATGCTTAGCTGGCGCAAAACGTCAGATAAGTTTTTTGAATTTTCAGGCAAAATTGCGGTTTATAACAAAATATTCATTATAAATATTTTTTGTTTTGTTATTTCATCATTTTATGCCTGAAAATGTCTTATTTATGATGCAATCAATGAAAGTAACCAACTGTATTGAAATAAAATTTGAAAATTTCATACAAGAATAAAAAAAATAGTCATTTTTGATATCGAAATAAATTTCTTTTCATAAAAAATAATCTAACATTCACTTTAAAACAAAAAACAAAATGAATGGTGTTTTCAGTATTTTCAAGCGATTCTAGCTTTTTTTGAAGAAACCTCCCTGATCCAGCTGAGCCGAGACTAAAATACTCCCTTGATACAAATTGATGACTCAACTTCCATTTTATATGATTAAGGCAGTCAATGAAAAAGATTGTGGGAAGTTTTGAATTTCTCCAAAACTTCTTAACTGATTTTAATTTTTTAAGAAGTTCATGAAAGTATTTTGAACGCTTGTACTTTTAAAAGATAAATCAAATGAACAACATAATGAAAACTTCAAAATAAAAGAACAAACGCGACACCAGGTACTTGATTAAAGACTCTTTCATATAATTAAAATGTTTTAGTTAATCATGAGCAATTAGAGTAGTTATTTATTTTGATACCAAGATCAACTTATTCGGTTATGAAAAAGTCAAGAAGAAACTTATTCGAAATAAAAAAATATTTGAATCAATCAAATTTTTCACAAAAAAAACTAGAAAATCATTTTTAAATTTAAATGAAATCAAATGCAGTAGAATTCAATGATGAAAATAAATTTTGAAACTTGAAAATTTTCAACTTTTCACACCAATTAAATGATCTTGATGCCAAATTTCAAAACCTATATGCTTTTTATTTGAAAAAATAATGTAGTTAAATTATAAGGTCTATCTTGTGGTATAGAGTATCGCGTTGGTTCAATATTTTTAAAGTTTTAATTATGTTGTTTTTTTCAATTCACTTTGAAAAAATATTAGCGTTTATCACATTTATATATTTAGTTAACGAAATAAAAACCTGTCGAGTATTTTTTGATTTATTCTAAATTTTCGATGATCTTTCTTCATTGACTGCCTCATTGATTTATAAAAATTTCAAAATATTTCCGAATTGAGTTTATCAAAGCAGTTTTATAGTACGTTACGAAAAAATTTCAGCATAAGAAATTTCATGGCTTTCTTAGTAATATTTCTCCGATACTCCTTAATTATTGCAAAATGAAATCTTTACTACTTGTTTGAAGAGACCTTGCTAATTACTTATTTTAAATTCATCAGAAAATAAAACCGGAAACTTTTTCATAAATTATTTAAATTCACAACCTTACACAATACAATTTAGTATTTATTTGAATTCATCTTTAAATTAATAAATATAACGATAATAACGCGACATTTGATATTAATGTTTGAATAAGAAATAGTGAGTTTATATTAACTGAATTTAGTTGCTTATAAAAAAATTTTTAATTCAAAAGTGCAAAGTGATAACCTTCCTAAACTTAAGAATACTAAAGAAAAAACATCAATTAAAGATTGTGAAAAAATAAATATTTATAATATTACAAAGACGCTCAACCATTAATCGTAACATATGGTTCAATTAACATTTCAAATCAAATGAGTAAACTTAAAATGGGTAATTTTATTCAAAAAAATTATTATTTATTCTATCTAATTTCGAAATTTTTAAAAAGATCCTTTTTGTAGTAAGAGTATTGGGACATATCAAAATGGGGTTAAGATAATTTTTCCTTGATATTCATCACTGTTTGACTCTATGAGAAATCGCAAAATTATATCAATGTTTTTTTTTAAAAAATTATATAGAATTTCGTTAAAATAAAATTAGATCATTGGATATAAACAAAAATTCACCATTGAATATTCAAATCAAATCAGTGGATAATCATTTAAATAGAATTATATTGTATAACAACACTACACAAATGATGTGTATATGAAAAGAAGACATCGATTTCTTCATAAATGTTGAGTTCATGATAGTAGGGTTTCCATGTCTTGAAATTATTCTTAATTGGCATATCATCAGAAGACGTAATCCTTGATTCTTATGACTCTTGCAAATGATGTCTGGATATATACCACACTAAGGGTTATGACTGACTCAATCCAAAGAAATTCGGGGATAATTGAGAGAACAAATATTTAAATAAATTGATTTCATTGAATAAATAGAAAATATTACCCGTATAAGTTATGTTATTGATTATTGGCATCAGTTCAATCATGGTACTGAATGATTGGATTATTGAAAAAAAGTCAATTGGACCCAAAAATATTCTAAGATTACTAGATAAAAATTATTAAAGACAAAAATAAATAAATCTTTTATTCAAAAATATTAATAATGAAAATTTTTTATTTATTTTTTTCTGAAGTTAATACCACTTTAGCTATAAATTATATCATAATGATGATAATCTTGCATTATATAATATTATTATTTTATAAACTTTCATTTCAACACTTCAGCATTGAAAGATTATAAATTTTCAAAAGAGCTAAATTTCAATCTCTTTTAAACTAACATAGATAATCGAATTCTGTAAATTTCATTTAAAATTTCCATTTTGAAAAGTTTCAACACAAATTATATAAAAAAAGATTTTCATGACGATTTTTAGAAATTAAAATGAAAATTCAAAATAAATAAATGTATATTGAAATTGATTTTTTTGCAAAATTAAACTAAAAATAACCTAATTTTGGTTATCCAAACAAAGCTTTTCAAAAACTGTAATAAAAATTGGAAAATTTCATAATAATCATCATTGATCAGAATACAGATGTGAATCAATGTTGTAAACCTCCAATATGGTTAATCAACCAATCTTCTTCTAAAGTTTACATCACTTTTGTCATCAAGTTTTAACACAAAAGTTCTAACATAAGTTTGAATATACTTTTAATTTGTTCAGAACTTCAAGCAAAACTTGTGAAGACAACTTAAATGAATGTTATCTTTTAACTGTGGGGCAAATATATTTATACTGATTTTTTAAAAATTACAACTTCTTTAGATTTTTAGTCACAACTTGAATACTTCAGAATTTCGAAATACAAGGAAAAATTTGAACTACCCGAAACTTTAGAATTGAAACCAAAAACCGAAAAAACCTGATTTGAGTTTGGGTTTTTTACATGTATGCATGAATCGGTTGCTAGACTACAGCTTCAAGTAAAAAATTATTTATATAATATGAGAAATGTGATCAAAAAGGTTAACAACTAAAAGATTTTATCAACCGATAAAGTTAAGCACCTTATGATTACAAACAGTGATAAAAATTTCAGAAAATTGTTAATTTATGCATCAAACATAAGTTCTTATTTATCCTTATTAGTCAATTTAGAGTGAAATGCAGTTATTAGTTCTAAACATTGCTTACAAATAGTCTGAAAAAAAGAAATCTAAATTCTAAAATCCACTTTATCTATATCAATACACGGTAAGGTAGAAAGTCGGTGCACAATATTGTAGGGTAAACGAACAAATGGGGTAGCCTTCGAGATTCCATTGAAAAAATATATATAATGAATTATATCAAAAATATTCTCCATTGACCCAATTATATAATGTTGATATTATATGTTCAATGAAGTTGTAATAATTCAAATTTGAAAATTTTAATATTTGAATTGCATATTCTATTGTGAAAATTTTTCATTAAGAACTCGGACAACTATCTAAATTTTTAAATTATGAAAAAATTTAATTTTTCAGGGTAATCCCGATGGCCTCATTTTTCTCCATTATCCTACAATTTTGCACACCGACTTTCTTCCTGATCCTGTACTTATGATTTTTTGATATTCACGTTAATAAAGACATAATATCATGCATGGCCAACAGGGGGGTTATTCCGGAATACCTTACCTGAGATCCGAAAATCGTTAAAATACCCTTCAGGCCTAGGGCCTAAATGGAAAATAGAACAGAAGAAATAAGCGTGGTTTTCTAAATATCCCCCTCTTTAGAACGAGATTAAGCAAAAATATCCCCCCAAGACCTCGACTTTTGGCCATCCCTGTTAATATGTAAATTTAATACAATTAAAATTATTAATAAATTATTAAAATCATTTAACTATTTTTAATTTAATACATTAGATTATGTACATTCGATGTAATTCGAATGAAAAGAGATGAAAATCTATATTAAATTTGATATTTAAGATTTAGTATCAGACTTTTGAGGGCTTTTGGAGGGGTTCAATGACCTTTTTTATTTTTATTCATGAAATAATTTACTAGTTTATTCAAAAAATTAACTTTCAAAAGCTATTGACAAATGAATTTATGTCTCCGGACTTTCATGTCTCATACGTTGTATCACATTATGAAATCTCTTTATTAAGGAAATTTGTTTACCAAAGAATGTCAATAATTTCAAAGAAATGAAGGCATTGAATGATTCAAAAGAATTATTAAAAACTGATTAATGTTTAATTATTATCAACATTATGCATGAGTGCAATCATTGCTCGTAGTAATAACAGAGGGCTGAATTTGTAAAGTTCGACAATAAGTAAAGGTATGTTAAAAATAATATTTTGATTAACTTTTCTCAAGCTATAACTAGTATCATAAATTTGCAAAGAAAAAATATTTCACATTGAACTTCAGATGACATTTAATTGTATAAAACTGAATTTACCATGAATCAATTACAATAATTCTGTTGTGAATTACTAAAAGTTTTATGATCAAATATTTTAAAATCATTAATCTCTATTAAACTATTAACTGAAAGATTTAAATTGTTTGAAAAATTGATTATCATAGGGAACAAGTGTGAATAATTTTAAATCCAATTATTCCTAATCCCAAAACTCTAAATCACGAAACCCCGAGAACATTGCTTATATGACAAAAGTGTTAAAATCAGAACGAAGTAACATAACATAACATTTCTACCCCTATGTGCAATGGGTTTAGCCAACTCCCCAGTAGGGGGACTCAGTTGAGCACCGAATTGCAAACTGAGTTTTTACCAGGCATGGCCAACAAGGGGGTATTCCGGAATACCCCCCCCTGAGGTCCGAAAATCGTCAAAATACCCCCCAGGCCTAGGGCCTAAACGCGAAAAAGAACAAAAGAAATGGGCGTGGTTTTCAAAATACCCCCCTTGAGACCGAAAATAGACAAAAATACCCCTCCCTGAGACCTCGACTTTTGGCCATGCCTGGTTTTTACTCTTAAGAGTGTGGCGAAGGGCATGCTATGGGTCAGTGTGGGTTATGACAGATGACCAGTCCATCGCACAGTGTTTTCAAATTCTTTCCCCGGATGGATTCGAACCCAGTTGCTCAGAGTCAGTTGCTAAGCACGCTAAACACTGAGCCATTGTCCCCCTGAAGTAAATAATATATTTTTGCCTCATTATAAATAATAGCAAATACTTATTTTTAATAAATTCAAATATTGAAAAAATAGAAATGTATGATATTGTGTAATTTTATAATCTACCTTGCTATAATTAATTATAAACATTTAATATTTACAGAAAATAGGGATAATTTTCTTTTCCGGACAAATGGGTCATGAATTTTTTCAAATTATAGGATTCAAAGTTTTGGGACAATTAATTTTGGGGGGAAATGACCAATAATTTATATAAATAATAACGGTTTTCAAAATCACAAGTCTCAAACTTGTTGACGCTAAAGATTTCGACTGTATTCTATTCTGAAAAAATTGAGTTGATTATAAGAGAATCAATATTTTATTACAAGATTATGCTTCGAATTTTGTTATTACTCATTCTATATCAAAACTCCCCATGATTTTTCAAAGAACCCGGAAGAATTCTAATAGATATATAAGTTTATAACTGAATGTAAGCTCATTCGATGATTATTATTTCTTGAATTGAATTAGCTATTAAAGAAGAAGAATATAATGATTGTAAGTCATTATGAAATACATTATTATAATATAAAAATTTATTTATATATTTCACAATTACTTGAGATGGCCAATAAAGGGTTTTTTTTGGAATATCCCTTTTGAGATCGATTTGACAAAATATTTTCTTAGCTCGAGCAAAAAACAAAGAAATAAAGGTGGTTTTCATAATACTCTTCTATGAGACGGAAAAATTAGCGAAAACTAACAGAAGATTGAAATCTTTAGCCATCTCAGATAATGACTTACATTAATATATTTTAGATTATGTGAATAACATTAAAAAAGTAAAGTTAATCATTAAAAAAATTACAAAGCTCAAAAAAAATATTCTAATTAATGAGTCATAATGATGTCTCAATATATGAAAATCTTAGAAAATATTTTTCATATTTCATTTCAAGTTTGTTAAGCTCTAGGTTAGTTCAAAAGAAAATTTACACAAAGTCGATTTAGAAATTTTCATTTGAAACTATTGGTTTTTATTTTAAAATCTTATTGTTCATCGTTATTCAAAAAGGGAATATTGACGGTTCAATATCATCATAGAGTTAGTATAGAGTGAGTTTAACTAACAAAAAGAATATATTAAATTTAGTATGCTCTGATCATAAAATGATATACCTTGTTTGATTCATTTAAATTAGCTGAGAAGGATTAACGGAAATTCTGAATGATTCAAAACTTGTCAACGGATTTTAATTTGGTAAGGATAAAAAAAATAATATATACCTAATTAACTATTGAAAGTTTGAGAAAATTAATTAATTATATATATATCTATATATATAATTTATATATATATGTAAATATGTATAAGAAAAGACT
>JAQFZL010000811.1:0-13110 GCA_034695685.1 Galumna lanceata
AATTTAACAATAATCTTGAAAAAGTCAAATTTTTGAATATTTTTTTATGACATTAAGGAAACGATTCCATTATAAACGAGAAAATCTTAATTAAAAGATTTCTAAATATATTATAAATGATTTCTGCTTTTATTCATTAAAATAAAATTTCGGATTAAATCAAATTTAAATAAATTAAACATTTATTCATTTGAGTTGTGTTTTGAATTAACAAACAGTTAATTCAATTTGAAACGAATGCTTAAAAAGCAAATTAAGGAAATCACGAAACTTATGAAAAAATGTGGCCAAATGTAAGACACCGTTATTTGTAAGACATTATTATCTGCATTACATTATTATCACCAAAAATCTATAGGATTTTGAAAATATCGGAAACTCTTTTATAAGAATGACTTAAAGTCGATATAAATCAGTTTCAATAAATAATATATTTGTGACGATTAAAAGAAAATCAAAATTGAATTATAGGGTTAGATATGTCTCTCCAATGAATTTAATGAAAATATCAAATAAATTTTAACAACACTTAAACAGATTTTTTGCCGACAATAAGACAGTTATGGAATGATTTATTAGGAAAACCATTATCTCATACTTTATTGTGAAAAAAAGTGGTCAGATATGAAATACATTCCCTTATCTAATGATATTAAGATTATTTATAGTAATTTATAAATTATTTGGCAGTTATTGATCCCAAATATAAAAGTAATTTTAGACAAAAGAGAGTTCACAACACTTTGTTTGAACTAAAAAAAATCATATGTTTTGATCGATAAGTTTAAAGAATCATAAGTAGAGAAAGAATTATTAAATGAGAAAATTCTTAAATAATAATAAAAAACAGTTAATGCTATCAAATGTGAAAATCGTTTCGATTATCTCTTGTTTACAAACAATGAGAGTATTTCATAAATACATTAAAATATTGTTTTTATGCAATTTTAATCACATTTATGATCATTGAATTACAGTAAAGTTCATTCGTTGCTCATATCTGAAACTATTTGGTCATAAGTCTTGGGATTCATTACGAAAAATATAAGCGTTTCTTAAAATTAATGTTAGCATCAGATAATAAAAGAGGATTTTTCCCACACATCGGGGATAACACTCTTATTGTGTTTTCATCGCAAAATAGCCAACCATTGCATCCATACTTACCTTCAATTCATCGACAATACAATAAAGTTCACCAAACTTTGCATTTGTCTCAATTAAAGTGGAGAGAGAGGGAGAGGGAGAGGGAGAGAGAGAGAGAGTCGGTTTCTTTACTTTTTAATGATCATCACATTATTAAGAGGTTCTGAACCTTTCGAAAGATTTTAACTCAAAAAAAGATGAATCGATGACCAAAACTATTGAATTGAGACAAACGCTTATAAATCAATTGAATCGAAAGCATATTTGAAAAATTGAAAAATTCAGTGCTTTCGGTAATAATATCGTAGTGTTGGCCACACAATAGTTTATAAAAATGTTTGAAGTCATGCAACGATGAGCTCAACATTCGACAACTTATTGGCTCTTTTTCTGTTTCCTTATTATTAAAGGATTGTATGGATGTTAAGGAATTTATTGAACTTTCAGAGTGACCTTTCTTTGGGCCACACATTCTATGAAATTATTATTATTATTGAATTTTTCATTTCAAATACAATTTTGAAATTTAATTAAGTTTTAAAAATTCATTGAAATGGAATGGAACTGAAAAATGAAAATTTCAATGATTTTTGAACCCATCCTAACGTCGGATCGAATCCGAAATAAACCAAATTAACTAAATTACAATTTATAGTCAATGAGTCGAATCTCTGGTTTGACCTCTAAATGCAACCATTTTTTTCAATCGAAAGAATGACTTTAAGTCAATAGAAAACAAAACTTTGAGAATCTTTTGTCTAAATATTTTAGATCTATAAATGTCTAGTTTTTACAGTTCAATGAAGAGTATTAACGTCCGATTTTTGGTAATTTTCCAAACTTTTCCACTGATAGTCAAAACATGTTCTGTCGAAACACTGATTTGAGAAAATCCAGTATTCAATAAGAAAAAGCAAATCATTTTTCCTCGAATTTGTATAATATTATAACTAAAGTAATTCATGTGTTGACAAACGACGAGAAAACGAAGAAAATGTTTGAAAAAATAAAAAACCGTTTGGAAACTAATTTACAACTTTCACCGAATCAAACGAATTTCAATAATAAATTCCCATTCATTTGGTACTAAATTTTCCTCTTTTTTTTCAAAATTGAAGAAATAATTGAGAGAGAAATGGATGCAAATATGAAGACAAATCATTTGATTTCAAATTAATCTTCGTTTATATGTAAGGTTTCACATGAGATAAGTATTGGAGAATTTCAACATTCTTTAAATGAGTAAACTAGTGGTGCATATAATGATGGTTCATGCACAATTAGGGAAACTTATTCTAATTAAAATAAAACATTGAAAGTATTTCCAGAGTTTGGATAATTGAAACTCAATAAAAGTTAAGAAATTCTGTGATATTCACTGAATTGTACTGAAGTGAAGGCAAAAATTAATAGACATTTGTTTAACTGTTATTAAGATGTAATAACAATAATCAAAATAATGTCAATTGAATTCAAAGACTAAATTTCTTCAAATAAAAGAGTGAAAAGTATTGCGTCGAGTGTTAAGTCACTGACCGAAACGATATATTGTTTTAGTGGTCGTTAACGACAATCGCAATGATTTGACCAAAAAATTGAAACCATAGAGTAATCATAGAAAACAATACAATTCATCAGATAATGATTTTTTTTCAATAAAAACTAAGGAAATTACTAAAGAATTTGACGAAAAGAACTTTTAGGTTTAGCGACAAAATTTGAATAATGAAAATCCACTTCAATTCAAAAAAATAAATTTATTTTCCTCTCAAATAACTTTCATTTTATCAAATATTAAATTGAATTGAATTTTCATAAATTGTGTAATTTTTATCTATTTTTCTTCAATTGTAAGACAGGTTTGATTTCAAGTTTTTCTTGAAATTAATATTTATTTTCAATTAAACGGAAAATAATTTCCTGAATCAAACTTTATATGAATTAAAATCTAATTTTTTATTTCTAAAAAAACGCATTTTAGAGGTTTGATATAAAAAGCCAGTAATGATATTGTCGTTTATGACTTGAAAAACAATTTTGTCGTTTGATTTTGTTGGGTAATAAGTGGGCTAAATATAATTTACTTTTAGTGTCGCATAACTATTAAATCTAATGACACCTCAAAGTAATCATTTATTTAGAATATATTCAGACTAAATGCTATTCACTTCTTTGTTGTCACACATTTGATAATAAGGCGGCGATTAGTTTGGACTCAAATTTTGATTTCAAAACAACGACTCATTTAATTATATACTAAATTAAGTTGTTTTCAGAACTACTCTTAAACTCCGTTAGAATTAATTTATTTGAAATGTCAGTCAAGAGTCTTAACTCAAGACTTTATTATTATTTTTTTCATTGCATTTGATTGAATTATTCCCTTTTATTTCCGAAAATTATGATAATATGCAAAATCAATGATATATTCTATAATAAATAAATGTAATTATGGTATAAATTCATGAGAATTTATTTATAATTACTTCAATCGATTGTAAACACAATATATTAAAAGAGACATTAAATCAATTTATGTGAACTGAAAAGCTTTTCTTCAAACAAAAACTTTTTAACGAAAGTAACGAATGGATTGAAAGAGCAATTAATTCCTTAATAAACTTGATTTCAATTGTTGTTGACTTCCAAGTTTGGGTCGACTTTCAGTCAGACAAACCTTCGATTATCATTGAACTCATGCTTTAAATACAAATAAAGTATGACTTAAACTTTAATTTGAATTTCGTTAATATTCGACAAATATTTGCTCTACTTTTTGATTAATAAATACAGAATAAAAAAATTAATGAAAAGTCAAATGAATTTCTATCAAATGTTAAAATGCATTTCCGACTAAACGTTTTAGAATTTTTTTTTCAAATAATATGTTTGAATAATTAGAGGTAAGAATTTGGGCAAAAATATTAAAATTTTAAAAATAATAAGATTGATATCAATTTAAAGTCTGAGATAATGGTTGAGTCAATCCTAATGACAGTGAGTATCAAAAGTTTGAATCGGTTTAGACTTTAATACAATGAAAAATGAATTATAATAAATAGTTTAAGTTTTTAATGATATGAATTTAATGGCAGTAAAGTAAGTGACGGACTCATAACCAGAAGCTCTCTTTAGAGGAGGAGAAACTCTACAATCAAAGCCTCTTTTTGTACTCTGTTTTAAATCTTTAGATTTTTTGTTAGTTTTGCCGAGAATTTTAAGTATTGTATTATTGAAAAGAATATATTCTGAGCCAAAACAAGTCGGTTCACAATTTGGTGAACCCAACGATTTAAATGCCGCCCATTATTACCGAACAAATATATATTCGTTTGCGTCGAGTGTTTAATGCGGAAGAAGTTAACGTCTATTATATCAATGATTGCTATGACTGGGAAGGAGTGCCATAATCTACTATCAGAACTCTGTTTGAGAGCAATTCAATGTATTTTCATCTTCCAGTTGTCGATTGAATATACGATTTATTCAAATATTTGAATTCAAGAGCAATGTCTTCACTGATGCCCTTAAGGGCTCGGTTGAAAGAAGAGCCCAAAGAAGAGGAGAAATAAATTTTTGCATAACATTAGAGGCATATAATGTAAAACAACACTAAACAAGAATTCTAAACATTTTGTGATGTTTTGGACCCAATATTTATCACAAACTGACTGAGACTTCAATTTTGGTAATAAATGTCTATTTCGCGAAGCATTTAATAAAACATCAAAAACTATACTTCATTTCGTTCGACATTTTTTATAATTATCAGAGCATTAAATTATATTCGATACCAGTCTTACCGACTGAATACCAGTCCTACCGACTATTGTGGAGAAAATTACTAAACTTGCGGAACAACTCTCGCGATAATTGAAATCTATTGAAACAATGAGGGCTTTCATTAATAGTAAAGTATTTTACTGATGCCCACAGCTATACATCCAATTCCCCTCAATTTTTAAGTAATTTTGTTTCACACCCATATATATTTTGAACAATTTTTATCAAGGTAATTTCACTTTCAAACTAAATTTACCTCAATTTAAGTCAAAACTTATCAAATTTCGATAAAAATAACAAAAATTGGTATAAATTTAACGATTTATCATTAATATAAAGAATATAAAACATGACTTAAGGAAACATTTGTTTGTTATGCAAAAACCTTTTGTATTCAAATGAAAAGACTCGGAAGAGCTAACGATAATTCGTTAACTGTTATCAGTAAAAATGTTGTGAATCCTCTCGTCTTATCTCAAAAGTGGTCAGACATCGAGTAATAAATTATTTTTATTATTATTCAGTGCAGAACACAATATGGAAGAGAATGTGCGTTATGTGAAGTGACCCTAAAATCATAATTGAGATAAAATTGAGATAAATCTTATGTTTATCCAAAACACTAATCAGAGATCGAAGGCATCGATTCTTCTTAAGAAAGAGAATACTATGAAATACACATAAATTAGTTTTAAAGTTTCTCAGAAAAAATGTCTATCAAAACAAGAAATTTTTATAAAAAGCCCTAAATTCAGGACAATAATTCTTAAAATAGCAAAAATAAGACCCGAAGCACTCAAAGGCACTAATTTAATGAAACATCTCTTCTTATAATCATTATAAATGTTTTTCTTTTCTAAAGAATCGCAAAACAAAATACAATTACTTATTGTCGATATTGATATGAGAAACAGGAAAATACTTTTGACTTCCAAACAGACAGACAGACACTAAAAATTTATCGCTTAATATTTCTAAACTTATTTCCTTTAAAATTCATTAAAACTCAAATCTATTCATTAGTGAACCATATTTTAATATTTAATGATTTTCCCGATAAAAAACACGAAAATGTCTCTTAAAATAAAGCGATTATTATTTCCTTTAATCTAATATTTAGTTAAATTATTCAAATATTTTTCAAGATAATATTTCAAAGATAATTAGTGAAAAAAAAACAGTAATTTATTGAATTATTTAACCGATTTGTGTATTGCGTTAATTAATGATTACTAATCATTGATTAGTAAACAAAGAAAATTAAAAATATTTACAATTTAAGGCCAATTTATGCATTTTTCAATAAAATTATTCTTTTTATTTGAACCAAACTTTGATTTTTAGTTGAATTGTTAATCAGTGCAATTATTTAACACTTCAATAATTATTGTATGGCTTTCTCTTTTGCTAAATGGAGAGATTGAAAGGAGCAAGTTAAGTTTTTATTGCAAGGTTCCATATGTTTCCAAAATAATCTATTCTTATTGAATTCACGTAAAATATTAATTTATTTCCACTTTTTTCCATTGAACTCAAGGACTCTACAAATGGATACTTTGTTCGTACAGTTAATAAAACATTTCTGTATTGAAGTAATACTTAAAATAATAGAAAAAAGAGAACAGTTTAGTGGACGAGTGACCACTACTACAGGAAGTTATGGCAGTTGAGGCATATCGGAACAGGTGGTGGGCCTCTGTCTCCACCAAAAACAATAGTGTACTCAAAAAAAGTATTTATAAATATATTTAGTATATAAACAAAAGATAAAATTCAAAAACAAATCCGTTCTTTAATTGAATTAATAAAAAATTAAAAGATGTAACCATTAATGGGAACTAATTTAGAGAAATACTCAATTTAAGTGACTTTTCTTTTTGACCGATTCTTTAAAATTAATTAATATTTAGACCTTATTTCCCATAATTTCAAAATAAAAATAAAACTAAAAATTATTTAATGAGTTATAAAGATTTGGGTGACTTTTATTACTTTTGTAAAATCCCTTAAATAAGATTTTTTGATATTTTGTTCACATTATTTAAGAAATACTTTTGTAGAAAAAAAACTAAATAAAGGTTTCAATTGAACTGATATTTTATAAAACATGTTTAATAAAATATTATCAGATGAAAACACATGGTATTAGTAATAGTCAGTTCATTTTTTGCCAATAATTAAAATAAAAGAAATTGTGAAACCATTACAAAACATTTTTTACACGACTTTAAGGAAAATTTGAACAATTTTTCAATTTCTATGAGATTTTGATCTTTTCTTAAATATTTTCAATAAATTTGTTGTGAAATAAAACAATTAATTTAAACAAAAAATGTTTTAAATCGCTTACCATTTGATGCAAAAGTGAAAGAAATCCATTGAATTAAAAGATAATACACTAAATGATTGCATGTCTTTAAACATGTGATTGAATTAAAACACTTTAATTTTGACACTTTCTTCATGTCTTCAGTCGTTTCATAAATCAGTCATTCATTGGGTTCGACATAACAACAAAAATATTATTTAATTAAAATTATCGCAATTTAATGAATATTAGGATAATTAAAGTTAACTCGAGTTAATTCGAGCACATTTTCATTGACAGTTAACAAACTTTTCAAACATTTTAACAGATTTTTCAAATGATTTAAAGAAATAAATATATTTAAATTAAAATGTTTTTGAATTCATTTATCCATTTATAGTCACATTTGAAGTAAAGTTATTCAGAACTTAATATACTTTTTTAGTTGAAAAGAAATTATCTCTTGGTTTGGAAGTCAGTGATATATTGGACTCAACTAAACAAAAATTAAATCCAAGAGTTATTCACCGAATCGGAGGTATAATATGTTTGATTTGAGTCCAACTTTGGAGTGAACGCCATTCGCATAACTCGTCTGACGGACTGTTGGTCTCAAACGAGAGAACAACACAATCACTGCATTCTTTGGAACAACTTTTTTACAACTTTTTAAACAACTGTTACCTCTCTATGGCTTTACCCACAAAACGATGTCAGCGCTCGAAATGGAAAATATTTTCAAAACTAAACTTTTAAACTCTTAGAGAACTCTTAGAGAGCACTACTTTCTTATAAAAACAACAATAATATAATTGACAGACTGGGGACTAAAGTTGGATCTCTAAAAAGGTTGACGTCATAGCGTTTACTTGAATATAGAGTTTGAAAGTACAAGACTTTATGAAATTTTGTACTTTTATAGCGTTAAAAGCGTTATGTGTTTACATTTTGTGAAGAAATTTTTTATGACTTTTATTCACGCAGTGCTCATTCATAGAGATCCTATTTTAGACCCCATTGTGTCAATTATTCCATCACTTCTTTATTATTAATGGAATAATACAATGTAATGTAACATTAACTTGCACATATCAAAAATATACCGGTATAATAAGGGTAAAAACCGGAGCATAACTATCAAATGTGACATTTTATAAATGTTTGTTCTTTTAAGAGATTTCAAATAATAACTGAATGAAGACTTGGGTTTATTCAGATCTGAAGAGCGAAACACTAAACAAATAATTCATAAACTAATTTATTGAAGCATTCATTCAAACTTTGAATTCCAAACCTTAAGAAAAGTTTTATGAAAATCTTAATTTTTTAAACAAAAATGTTTGACAGATATTTATATTACAAATAGAGTATACAATTACTAAACAATGAGGACAATAATTACCTGATTATCAAATTTTAAGCCTCAAAGTTCATAGTTATCTCTTATTTACAAATTGAATTTCACGCACTTTTATTTCATGTCTTTATATACTATTTTTCAGTTGATTTAAAAATAAACCTTTTAATAGTTAATTGATTATAAAAAGATTATTTTTCGTATACATAGTAAATATATCACGTTTATATCATGGTTAAATTTCTATAATGGTGAAAAGCACTGACTAAAAGCTATCATTTAGGTATAATTTATACTTAAATTGTAAACAATTTTTATTAATTTGTTTTATATACTACTATTTAAATTAGTCCTTGATAAATTTATTACTTGTTCGTCTTATCAAGTTTTGAAAACTCCTCTTCCAATGTCTTCCAATTTGTTCGTCAATTATTTCATTTGAAGTAATTGATTGAAAGTAACAAAAGTGATAACCATTTCAAGACTTAACTTTTCTTTAGATTTTAAAGTTTGTTATCATTAAAATCAATAAATTATTATATTTTGAGTCAAATCTAAATAAATGTTAATTCAAATCAAATGATTGAAAAATTATCTTTAATTTATTGATAAAAAGTTAAATAAAAATTTCAAAAACAAAAAATGACCCAAAAATGGTTATTCTTTATCGCCGTCGACTTGTACTGCATTATCTGCATTGTTGGCGTTGTCTGCATTGTTTGCATTGTCATCATTGCCATCGCCATCACCGCCTTCCCCGTCATCGTTGTCATCATCTTCTTCATCGTCATCTCCCGGCACCTCTTCGTTTTCTCTGTCCAATTGTTCCAATTTCTTAGCCAACTCTGCTTCGTCCAAATCAGTGACAACTTTGGGCTGAAATCAAAGCAAAAATTAGTCCAAAATAATATTAAGAGTTAATCATTAAATTACCGCCACTTGTATTGTGAAAATTCCGCCCGAATTCTTGATAGAGGTTTCAATTTTCTGTAGGGCTTCTGTCAATAATTCCATACCCTTTTCTCTATCCATTGTAGTGGTTGTCACCACATAAAGTGGTGGAGCGATTAAATTGATTTTAATTGGCATATCTTCGACAGAACAGGCAATTCCAGCTCTCAAAGCATTTTTGACGGCATCGATGCCCTCATAGGCACAACACCCGACTTCTATATCAGCCCTAACTTTAACTGCTTGAGGCATAAGTCGTCGTTTTATATGAGTGACTAAAACTTCTTTAGTTTTGTCGTCGAGTCCGCACTCGTCTAATACACTGACATCACTGAACGGAACAAAACATTTCAGTTAATTAACGAAAATTTCAATGAATTCAATACTTGACGGCGTGTTTGAAAATATCATAACTCGAGGTTTGTTTCTTCATTTTTTCATCGAAATGCCAGGCAGTGTTCTGGTATAGTTCTTCTAACTGTTCATTTGTGGTATACCCGAGAATCTCTGCGACGTGTCTTAGAATACTATTGACCTGAAGAATAGATCAGACATTAAAGAGAAGTGTAATTCAGTGATAGTCTCACAGCTTTTGCTTTTGCGAACTTCTCTTCACATCTGACAATGTCTTCGGGCGATACTCTTCTTTTGGACAAATCGATATAACCCTTGTCTTTGTCGACACGAATAACAACAACGCATTCACTTCTTCCGACGCGAATCAGTTTATTTATAGACCGGATTCGACGTCGAGACAACTCAGACAACAAAATCATACCTTAAAGAGAAGTTAACAAACAGTAGATAAGAGAGACATACCTTCGATGTTATTATATTCGAGGAGATGGACATAAGCCCCCATTTCGGCGATTGAGCGCACGTTAACCATAACGACATCATCGACTTCGGGGAACTTTTGAGAATAAAAACGACAGTTTAGAGGCATTTCTTTTCTTCTATTTTAATGATCGCAAAGATTTCACACTTATTTATATCTAAACTTTTTTAAAATTTAATTTCAAAGACTTAATAATTGGTTTAATAATAAAAATATTTTTTATAATTTTATTTGAGTGAAAGCCGAGACGTGTGAACCACATGAACACATGCCATGATGTCATCCCTTGAGTTCAATGATTTAAAGCAAAACGAGTTCAAAAATTTTGGTACTTTTTCTTTTATTAATTACATATAGAAAACTATTGCTATAAATGTAAAAAAGTTATCCTTTAATTCTCAGTTAATCTGTTTTTATTTTAAAAATCTGATGTAATATAAAATGTTGAATAAAAAATTTTGATTCATAAAAATTATCATAAAATAGATGTCTTGATGTCAATCTATACAAGTTTATTCACGGGTGTGACTCACGCCAGTGCTTACGCCAAGTTTAGGCCAAAACCCCCAAAAGAGTTAGTAAATACTGTACTCCAATATTTAGCTAAAAGTATTTCAAGTGATAAATGGAAAACAGCGGTGGATGTGGGCTGTGGTTCAGGTCAGGCATCTCAACCTCTGGCCAAACATTTTAGTCAAGTCTATGGTTTTGACACGAGTTGTGCACAAATAAGTGAAGCAATTCGTTTGAATCAATTCAATAATATTTCATATAAAGTGAGATAATATTTGCATAAATGTATTTATCGCTTATTCTTTCATAGAATAACCAAGCTAATTGTGCATTGTTTCAATTGTATTGTTCCAAGAGCTAAATTTAAAATTTATTTGAATAGTAATTTATTTGCCTAATAATTAAAATTTCCTAGATTGTTTATCAACTGATGAGTCTTGAATTAAAATAAGAAACCATGAATTAAGATGAGCTCAAACAATCATATATGATCATGGTTCATTTTTAAACACAAATAAAAGAGAGTATAATAACATATTCTCTAAAAATGAATGATTTTGTAATTGAAATGTTTTAGTCCTTCAAATGTTTATTTAATTTGAATATAATAATAGCCTCAGAAAATGAGTTCAAATGTTTCGTCAAATTGAGCCTCACTTTTGTCTGAATATAATTTACGAATTGTTTTATTTTATTTATTTTTTTTGAAAATTTATGTAATTTTTATAAAAGAAAATAAATCATTAATTAAATAATAGGTCAGTCCCTCTGAAGACCTGCCTCTCGAAAGTAATTCAGTTGAGTTATTGACTGCCTGTCAATCAGTTCATTGGTTTGATTTACAAACATTTTTCAAAGAAGTGGACCGCGTTTTGAGTCCTAATGGAGTTTTAGCTCTTTTTGGTTATAGAATGCCTGACATATCCCACGAAGATTTTCCAAATGATGAAAGGGTTATGAATTTATGTCACCGTTTCTATAGAGACCCACTACTTATTTGGTCTAAAAAAGAACGACAATTAGTAGACGAGGGGTTGGCCTCTATTTCTTTACCATTTAATGATATCATTAGAAAAGACAAGTTTGGAGTAGATATCAGTGCTTCTGCCAATGAATTCAGGGGTTATATCCTTTCGTGGTCTGCATATAATACACTTCTCAATGAAAACAAAGAATTGGCCCAAAAGTTTTTAAAGAATTTTGACGACGAAATTCAAAATATTTTTGGAAATAAATGTTTTGATGAAATCCAACTGAAAATACATTTCAATTATTATGTTTTGTTGGGAAGAAAAAGTGATAATTTATAAAATTGGGTCATTTCTGGATCGAGGACTCCATTTATCAGTAATTTAAGTATTTATTGATTAAATACTTGTTTTTAAACTTTGAATTTAATTTTTAATAAATAATTTGTAAACCAAAACATTTTCTCTGATTTCACAAAATCTGTGGCATTGAATAGCTTTGAATAGTTTTCAAAGTCGTCGATATCATGTCTGAAGGATAACCAAACCTATGATTTTCCCTTATTTGCAATTAAATTACCATTAATTATATCGTAAACCAAATGTTTTTTATCGTCTCTACTTTTCAAATTTGATAAATTACAAAGATAAGTCAGTAACTTGGTTTACCATGATACAATTCTTGAGTACTGTATCTTTAAATTTATGTTTAATTAATCGATAGAATAGAAATCATTGAAATTCAAGTCTCCATTTCATTAGAATCTAATGTTTAGTAAAGTTATTATCCCTTTCAGATAAAACTAATTCTAAGAATCATTTCTAACGATTGAGTCATTAATTATTTTTTCTTAATTCATAAAAAGTTATAAAGTTATTGATTCAAAACTTTGAGCAAAAACTTATTAAAGTGAATTTACTAAAAATTGCTTCAATGAAAAGCTTATCTCTTAATCTAAAGTTATTCAAAGCTTAAATGAATTATTAATTAATGTCGAGAACATAACAAGAGATCAATTGATGTCTCGGAAAGCAATACAAGTTAACGATAATTAATAAATTTCTTAATTATAATTTCTATCAAAATCTACAAACATTTGATTTCACAATAATTTTTTTCGTAATTATTATAACACAACTCATATAACAAGTAGTTGTTTATTGCAAATAATTATTGTTTGCCCTCTTATTATAATTATCTTAAAGTTTGGATTAGAGCCCGGAGTCAAGCAACCGATTTCGGGCA
>JAQFZL010000812.1:0-13104 GCA_034695685.1 Galumna lanceata
ATAATAATATTATTTATAAATCAATATTCACCTCAATATGAAAATTAAGGGCAAAATTGATGCGGTGTTCAGAACTGATATCCAAATCCAATGAGGAATGAAATAAATAATGATTATATGAATAATAGTTCCCAAATAAAGGGAAAGCCATACACATGAAATGGTTTTGGCTCTATCTTTAGGGCACACGAATTCTATAACTTTTTATGGAAAAATCAAATTATTTTAAGAAAGTTTTCTAATAAATTTGATGAATAACTCACCCAAAACAAGAATAATAATATGACTGCAAGGATAGGTCAGTCCTATAATGAACTGACACACCAAGAATATTGTATACTCTTTGCATAAAATAGGAGACATCGCCGACACTATGGATGTAATCAAAATTGAGAGATAACTCATTCTTCGTCCATAACTAAACAAATGGCATAAATTAATATCTAATGAATAAATAAACGACAATTGATTTACAGATCAGCGATTACTCCATAGAAAGGAGTGCCGAATATTGTGGCCACAGTTCGTACAGTCGTTATTATATTTAATTCATTGATGTGTTCACAAACAAAATCAAACTTTAAATTAAATGAATAAAATTAATTATGAGTTAATTCTGTGCTATAAATGATTACATGCATCGCGAAACTGTCCCAATAGTGGGTCCGATCATAAAGCCATCCGTTGTCACAGTTCTTAGATGGAAGTGTCTTCTGATGTGCGCTTTCATTGAAGGTCGGAAGTCGTAAATCAGTTAACACTTTATTGTAATCGATGTCAAACATAAAACACGAATCTCTGACCACATCTCGAGTACAATTGGATGGCTTCACAACTGGTCTTATGAAACGGTGTTGTTCTCCACGAGAAAAGTTTGATAACTGTTTTACTGAACACCAGTGATCGGGGGTTAGTGTCAAATGACTGGACTCAAAATAAATAGTTATTAAAAGTCATAAAAATTTAGAAAAACTTTAGAAGTAGAGCTCAAATGGGAAACAATTTTGTTTAAAATATTACAATTAATCAAAAATATTGTTTTCAAAATTGACCTCAAAATCCATTACAGTTTAATAATTGGTTAATAGCTTACATTAAATATACAGTTTTGAATCTATTTCTATTAAACCAATTAAAATATGTTTTAATAACTTTAAATTCGACGATAAAGACATTTAAAGCTCTTTTTTTAAGTGATTTTTTAAATGATTGACTTTTTTTTAAAAAATGATGACATTATCTGATGGATATGTAATTTATTTAACATAAAGCGTTGAAGCAATTAAACTATTCTTGTTTATTCGTCGCTAATTTATTTTAAATTCAGAGTTTGGAAAAAATATGAAAATAAAATTAATTACACTGTATTTGATTGAAAGGCTGATAATATTGACACAAATATGAGAAACACAGACAAACTCTTCTGATATTTACCAAAACCTCCGACCTCTGACAATATGTCTTCGAACTCAGCATATCTGACATCCATTAACCACTTATCAGATAATTAAATAAATCAAATAAACATAAGAACTAAACAAAGACACAGTTTTACACCAAAAAAAATGATCTGAAATATAACATAAAAGAAATTTCAAAATAAATTTAATATTAAAGATGTGTTTGGGTTTGGAAACTAACGATTCAGTAATTATCGCATAAGAAAACTAATAATTCATTCATTGTTTTCTATAACAAATCTGACAAAACTGTCCTTCGAGTCGATTAAAAGGCCTTTCCTTTTGTTTTATTCTTTAGTGTGAAACTGGTTTTTAAACAAATCCTAATCAAGCGATTAATGCCTCGAAATTATTTGTATAAAATATAATTTGTATGAAATATATTCTATTCAAAAATCAAAAGTATATGACTAAGGCTTTGAGACTATTATCCAAAGTAGAAGTTAACCAACAAATCAATTCAAACTCATCCTAATTCTTATTTATGGTCTTATAATCTCCCTTTATATTTGGTATAATCTAGGATGTTAGCAACAATGCACTTTTGATACCTATATTTAAATGTGGCATAACTTTGAAGTCAAGAATCGATAATATTGAGTATAAAATCAATTTGGAAATAACTCTTTGAAACCGTTTTGGAATGAACAAGGTCAATTATAATCAAATTAAAAACTGCTTCGTAACTTATTTCAAAATTTAAATGAATTTTATTTCGTAATTAAATTAAAGTTACATTCAATGAATTAATTTTATATTAAGTAAATATTGACACAAAAGCACATCGTTTGGCATTTAAGTGATTGTCGCACCTCTTTTCACAAAATTGGCTTGGTCATATCTCATCTCTTATATGTTTTTCTCACTTAAAATAACAAATTTATTGCACGATTGTCGGATGAGCAAGCTAATATTATCAAGTAATTAATGCAAGGATTGAATGAGCAAGGCTATTGATTTTTTTTTATGAATCTATACTTATTTCCATATAATTTTAATAAAACTATTTATCTTGATAACTTTTAATTAGGTTAACCAATTTTTTAACAAATAAAATGATCTGGTTTCATCACATTTTCCTAGATGAAATTCTTTAACATATTAAACAAAATAATCTAGCTCATTCGAAATTTGTAAATTGTTGTAAACTATAAAAAAAATGTTAAATGAACAATTGATGCTTGCTCAATTTGATCAAATAAGCAAAAAGAGGGTAAAATTTTACGAAAATAAAAATTAAAATATATTTTATATAAACAAATGAATAGATTATTGTTAAGTCAAATGAATGAAATGTCTTAAGTCTCTCAACAGTAAAAACGATTAAATTCCTTTAAATCTGACTTTCGTTTGAAACAAATTTAGGTTTCAATCAAAAAGTACGTAAAATTCATTTTGTTAATCAATATTTCATATTAATTTCCAAAATCTATGACTAATTAAAAAATAGTGTAAATTCTGGCTGAAAATCATAAGCTTTTCCACCGGAAAATACTCTAAATTTTGTACGAATTGATTGATTGAAACTAAACTGAAAATAGTTTGGATTAAAACTTAGTCAGTATTAGAAGACTAGTGATTATCGAGAGTTGTGTCACAAAAGAATTCGACGAGAGATGTAATGCCAGTCCTTTACTGCCTTTGATTTCACGGGAGAGCTCTACCCTTCTGTCATGTGTCGGCTGAATATTTCTGAAAGTGTCCCCCAAATGCATTTTCTTGGTATCCTCTAAATTTCGAAATGACTTAATCTGTTGAATCAAGGTTATTTTAGTAATTTTACCATCTTGATAAAAATTAATGTTAAGTTATTTAAATTAAATTATTTGTGAATAAATAGACTCAAATAAATGTGTTTAATTAAATTTAATTTAATAATTTGAAACATTTAATATAATTTATTAATTTGTTTTGATTTGTATTAATCTCTTATATTATTGCTTATTAGAGGTCATATTTTATTTAATTTTAATAAGCTAGATCAAATAATTAAAGGTTTGCTCATTGTTCTTGCTCATATTTAAAAATATGTTTACTTTGTTTAAAATATGCTTTAAAAGTTAGTTTCAAAAGTAATTAATGATAATTTTGTTGAAAAGTGAATACCTGTGTAATTCCAATGTCAGTTGTGTCGTGATATAAAAGCCACGTAACGCTTTCCGCACAGGGAGGTGTAGTCAATGAGCCTTTATATCTGAAGAAAGTATCTAGGTCATTTGGTAGTAAATTTTGAAGTACTATTGAAGGCGTTTTTTGGTTTTGGCGACTTCTTTCCTTATTTTGGAAAACTTCCGAATCATGTTTTTCAACAGCACTGACCCCTTCTATTATAGGATCCAAAAATGGGTTTTCCTTACGTGTGATCTGTTTTTCAAAATAATAAAACAATAATTGTTTTATGCATTTATTCAAGAAAATTGAAATATCATTTCATTTAGAAAATAAATATAAAATAAAATAAATAATTTTCTCATTGAATTAAATCTGAAATTACTTTCAAATTAGATTTCAATTATTTATCCCTCAATACATATTATTAATCTAGATCAATTGAATATATTTCATGGATATTTTTCTCATTGTTTTTTTTCAAATCAAAGTTTACTTTAATATTATTCTGTTTTGGAAATGTTGTCATTTTGTTTGGTCTGCGATTAGAATTTAATTTGATTTATTCCTTGAGTAGTTTTTTAGGTTATGTCGGATCTTTGAATAAAATCCTGTATTTAAATAATATCCGAATCATTTTAACAGTGATATGAAAATCTCGAAAAATATATTCTGACTAATTCTGACCCAAAAAATTCGATCAAAAGAGAAATTGAGCGCAAAATCAATATTCTTCGCACTATTTATAATCCTTTTCTCAATTCGTAAAAAAATGATAGAATAGAGTACTGAACGACTCCAGAATATAGAGAACAGATTAAGAGAAACATTTATCTCATAAAAAAGTTTCAGAAAAATGAACATTAAGTCATATACACTTTGATTTAAGTGTTTTACTGTTTTCGAGAACTATTAAATTGAGTTTTACTGCACTTTATGGGAATTAACTGTATTTTACTGTTGGGTATGTGTGAGAGAGAGGGAGATAATGAGTCTATATATAAGTTTAAACAGAGTTCAGTACATATTCTTCTTTTTTTCATAAGTTTTTAAATAATAGATTGGATTCAAAATGCATTTCATATAATAAATAGTTTAATATTGTGTAAAGTCATGTAATTTACCTGAAAGAGCACACCTATAACTGCCAGTCCGTCGCTCTGGTTTTTAGCATCATCAATGTTATTATATTTTTTATTGAAGTGAACCAAATGCATCTGTTAGTATGAACAAGAACAAATCAATTAATCTTATTATAAAACACACCCTTTGCCCAAATAATATGATAAAAAGCCATTTATTTGAGTGCCTTATTTCGGATTTTTATTGATGGAAGTAATCTATCCAAAGCTATTTTGTAATATATAATATGTCACTGTTAGATAACCAAGATAACTAATCAAACTTCTAAATAATCAAATACTGTCTAAAAAAGGTTGCAAACCTCCATTGAGTACGTTTTACCATTGATTGAATGTTCAGCTCCTCTACCCTTATCTGGACTCCAGTGGAAATGCATTTCAGCAAACATATAGCTCTGGGAGTCGAGTGCTGTTCCAGTAATGAATGGGTGTTGTTCTTCGTTCTCGAAGTTTATTGTCAGCTTAGCTGTGAATCAAATGTTTTGGTGAACATAATATTATGAAAGCAACGATATTTTGCTAAATTGATGGCTGAGTCACAAATAATAACCTGTGTGTCCATTATTAGTAACATTGAAACTTTCAAACGCCTTTTCGTAATGGCTTCGAGTAAACCCAAGTGTTGTGTTCAGTAGAGCCCTTTTCGCTACGATATCAATGGGTGACTGACGGACACCAGTCTTACAAAGTTTGGGCCATTCGTTCTGAGCTTTAAATCGATAATTAGATAAATTAGAAATTAAAAATCTAGCAAGATAATTAAAACATTAGATGATAAACAAATATAAATAATAAAATCCATTCATACTAAACTAGTTATCAAGCAACATTTTATCAAAAGTTATAAAGGATTATGTGACCTATATCATTTTTGTAATTACAACAAAACTTAAAAGATAATTATAAGAGCAAACAACTGTCAATGAAAACTAATCGATGACAAAGTGTTTCATTAAAAGCCACTAATTATTTAATTAAATCACTTTTTCTTAATTGAAAATTGTTTTAAATTATTTTTAAAACTATTATTATTAAAAACTTTTTCACTAATAATTAAAATTTATAATAAATGCATTTCCTCAGAGAGTTGTGTCTTATCTTTTAGTAAAGATCTTTATATAATTAATCATTTTTTTTTTTGTTAAAACCTTTGCTATCAATGACTTAATCAATGATTTTAAACAAATTTATTTTTAAAACCAATTCAGTCGGCAATACATGACTTTCTCAGTTGAGTTACCGTTTGTATAATACGGATTTCCTTATTAACAATCAATAGAAAAGATAATTTCACACAAAACTGTCTAACATTGACCAAAATAGACATAAATTTTATATTCTTGGCTTTTCTTAACAGTAATTTGTTTACATCTAATTTGTTTACTTTAAATAACTTATTATCAAATATTATTATAATAAAACTTATCAGGATATTTAATACTTTGCCGATTGAGCATGGTTTATTTCACTGAAATTATAACCCAATTACTTAATTCTTTTAGCTAGATAAGATTGACTTTGTTTGACTTTTTCTATCAAGATTAATTATCTTTTTGATGTTCTGTTGACAGAAAGTTTAAGCCGAGATATAAATTTCATTTTATTTGACAACAAAACAGAATTTATGACAAAATTTCATAATTGAATTAAAGTCATTTCAAGCGTAATATCTTCCAGTTTATGTACTTGCTCAGTTATAGAGAGGCAAAGTCAACAATTAATTTTATGTTTATTTGTAGTAAAAGCAAAATATCTTATTTCAAACATTCATTTATTTTTATTTATAGAGAGAGTTATTTCTTCCATAAACTATTTATAACATTTACTTTCTAATAGTAGTTTATTGCCAGTTAATCTAATAAAACAAGCATGCTATCTAATTCATTCTTCAATCTTATAGTAACTTCTTATATATATTTTGATTTTACATTATTTGATACTTCCTTTATATCCGATAACTAAAAGAATTTGTTGTTATTATATATCCTTTATATTGAATTTGTATTTTGCAATAATGTGTCCGTGAAAATGAGATTAAGAATGAGTTTGTTAATAGTGAGTCAATTAGGGGAGAGAGTGAGGGAGAGAGTGGGGGAGAGAGTGAGGGAGAGAGTGAGGGAGAGAATGAGGGGAAAGTGAGGGTGAGAGTGAGGGGGAAAGTGAGAGAGTGAGGGGGAAAGTGAGAGAGTGAGGGGGAAAGTGAGAGAGTGAGGGAGAGTGTGAGGGAGAGAGTGAGGGAGAGAGTGAGGGGATAGTGAGGGAGAGAGTGAGGGAGAGAGAAACCTCTTTTAAATAGTTTCACTACAAATCTAATGTTAACGAAGTAAATGTCATTCAAATTAATTAAAACAAAAACTATTTAAAGATTTTTAACAGTCATTCCTTATAATTGAGTTTTAGTGAAATAAACACGTTTTTCACACTTTATTTGAAGACAATTTCAATATTTGTTAAAAATACCGTTACTATCACTCAAAAAATTATGGATTGCATTGAAAACACATAAATCTTTGAAATATTTATCAAACCCTTAGAAGTACTGATATCTGCAAAATTAGGTGAAGGATGATCAAGCTTATTTTTATAAAGAGTTTGAGATTATATCTATGTTTCATTTCCTATAAAAATATACTATCTAATTTTAAACCTAATTTTATTTTTACATTTATCAGAATTAACCAAATGAAATGCTTGAATAAAACTTACCCTTATAAGACCAATGATCATCTGCTGATGTTACCAAGTTGATGACTAGTGCTATAAATTATCCAAAATTATTTGATTAATCAATGATTTATTGCTCTTATATTTCTTAAACTTAAACAAATATTTTATAATTAATGAATTAGTTACTTAAATGATCTAGGTGATAAAATTCCATTTGTATATAAATAAGAGTAGTTGAAAGTATCAATTGAAATTTATCCTCTCAAATAACATTATCAAGTTCATTAAAAAAAATTATACTTTTTAATGAATTATAACTTATAATTAGTCTTATAATTTATAAGACTAACATTTTTTACACCCACCTACACTTTGTATCATGGTCAGTTTTCCATACTATTTCAAAGTAATTGACTAATGAACATTATTAGCTTATATAAATTTATGAAAGTTCAAATAATAAGCTTGTATAAAATAAATAAGTTCTGATTTTCACATTAATTATTGATATAGTTTTTTGCTAGTACATAATTTCAAAAGCGATTAATAAAAGCAACTAGTCTAATATATAACGAATTATAATAGTTAATTGTCAACAATCAAAGTTATAAATTATTATAATAATCCGTTACATAAATATATAAAATAAAAGGATCTAATTGATTTCAACAACAAAAATAATCCTGTCTAATTCTATTTAATAATATAATGATCATGCTAAAAATACTCACATATAAAGAAAATTTGACACAAGACTTGTTTTGCCATAAATACCCGGAATAGTTACAAAAGATATGAGAATTCAATATAAAAAAAAAAAGAATAATTATTCCAAAGAATAGTTTTCTTTTATATTTAGGAGAAAAGCGTTGAAAAAGGGTTTCAAATTTCTCCACAAATAAAAGCAAAACTTAATTAATACTTTTCAAAGTCAAACACAAGTGTTGTTGTATTAACTAATTCCACTTTTGACTCTCGAGTCGGCACAGGCTTTGCGATGAAATGACAATTTTTGCACAGAATATATTGTTTTTGTTATCAATTTATATGCCTTAAAAAAGTCGGCAAAAAAAATACTCTTAAATATTTTACTAATTTTTGAGTGAAAATATCAATTCAAAGACACGAATCAATTGACTTAAAGTATTATATATTTCGTCTCAAATTTATTCCGATGTTTTTAGTAATCACTCAAATGATTAGATAATTTTAAGCCAATAATTTTCTTCAGTTTAAAAATCTAGCATGTTTATATTAGAAAAAGGGTTCAAAAGGGATAACCACATCTTTGTCTTAACAGTAATAATAGTGTCAATACGTAATACACTTTCATTTTGTGGACGAAAACACACAAAAACTTCACTCAAAGACTGCACACAGAATTCACTGCACAGAACAGCACAGAATTGATAAGCGACTGATCCATATTCGCACATTCAAAGTGAAACAGTAATTTTTGCCCTTGTTTACTTCTTCTATCATCTCATATTTAAAACACCAGGATTATATCAATCAATAAACGGGTAAACATTATTTCATAAAAATTTAACTTTTAATTAACATTAATTAGCGGATGCAAACAATTATATAAATTGAAACAAGCATGTTCATTTGATGTTTTATCAAACACTAATTATAGTATCATTAAAATATTCCATTCGAGTAATTTCCCATAAGGACTGTCTTTAAAGTAAGGCTTATCTAAACAGAATATTTGAGATTTATTTCATAAAATGTTATCTTTGTTTTTGTTGTTCACAACCCATAAGTATTATTATTACTAAAAAGACTATTTGGTCTCAATTACTGAAAAGACGGGATGTATAAAGTGGTGACAATTAAAATTATCTTGTTAAAATTATAAAAATTCACTAATGTTTTTATTGAATTTAATTGAATAATATTGAACTAGATTATTTTCTATACAAAACTTGTATTATATTTACAAAAGGTTTCTATATTTCAGTTTGTTTTGTGTTCATCCCTGAGTTGAGGCACACCATAAGAACGTCTGAACCCTCATATTTTAAGTGACGACAAGAAAAAAATTAGGCTTAAAATAGAATGTATTCACATATAAATAACCAAGTTTATTTAACCATTGACTAAACAAAATAAAAATTAAAGCACTTGATTAAATTCATCTTTATTTGATCTAGGTAACAATCCAATATGTGACTGAACTTTGAGTAAAACTTAGAAAAGCCTATAACATAAATCTTAGTGGATATACCCTGGCTATAATCAATACAACTATACTGTATGTGTTGTTAAACAGATGCCGGTGCGGTGCCAGACGTGTTCGCATCCATTCATCTCTAGTCAGAGGAATAAAGACTTTTTTATGTATAAATAAAATAAAAATGCGATTCACTCTTCTTTTTGTAGAGAACTTATCAAAGCAAAAGTGTTTTAACACATTTTACGGTGAATTGTTTTTTGCCAAAAAAATGGATAAAATCTAAAACATTTGCAAAGAATAGTCAATAAATCAATAAACAACATATATATCGGAATATTCATGAATTCACTTCTTATTTGTTTTTCAATTTCCACTAATTATTAATAATATTCAGTGATTAATGCACTCTCATTGACATCACTGGCCCTGAGATGCCATTCATGTCCTGATTTATTATTTTTATTGAGCCGTTATTCTGTGCTTAAATTGTGCCGATATTATCAGTTTCACTGAATATTTCAAAGTCTAAATTAATTATTAAATAACTTTTAATCAAATGACTATCAAAGCGTTATTACATAAAAACATTAATTAATTAATTCACCAAAATTTTACATTTAATTAAACTTTAAAAGAGTGACAATTCTTGGAAAAACGGAACTTTGTTTCTCCTCTTTTGTCAGATTATTTACTTTTGATAAGTTATCAAGTTAACTGTTCATTGCATTGTATTTCCAAGAGAATACTCTTTAAAAGCATTCCATTGAGAAATATCAATGAAATAGACTTTAACTCATTTCAGAGATAATGTCATTTCATAGAAATTGATTGAGTTATTGACACTTCATATGAAACAAATGGAAAGTGTAGAGAATGTAGATAGATCATTCATAGTACATTGATAACCATTTTCCTATTAAAGAAACAACAGTTCACTATTGTAAGCATATGAACGACTACTTCATATACCGCTTAAATTAAACCTATATTATTGCCGACGGCAGTGCCCAACCTTATGGTTCGGTTTATAGGTCTAATTGACAGCTACTCTTTACTGAAATAACCAAGCTAGCTCTTATTTTTTTTAAAGGATATTTTAAAAACTTAACAGGAATCTGTTCATCATGTTGATTTGTGACAAGAACAATCAATCAATAATTGTAAACATTTTATTTAATTACATAAGAGTACTTTTAAACAGGATCTTTTTAAATAAATGATATGTACACTTATATTTATAAAATTAAACTGAAATAGATTATGTTTGAACGAGGAGAGGGCAAAAAAGTAAATATTCAAATACAGTGATTCATAACTTAAGATAGTTTAGAACTTTCCTGGACATTTTCAAATTGATAAAAAAAGATTACTTTATTTGAGCTCTCGATCAGCTCTTCACTGATTATATTAAAAGTATACATCATAAACTAAAAAATATTAACTTGTTAAAGTTAAAAATTAAAAACCTTCGTCATATAAATATAGTAAAAAATTTGAAAAAAAAATAATAAACAAAATATTAGTCACCGAAGACTCCAAATGAAATGTCAATTGTCTTACGATGTAGTCTCATATCCACAAGAAGTGAACTTTTAATTGAATAAAACCGCTATTTATTTGAACAATACTTTGTTTTTCTCTTTACTCAAACATAAGATTTGTTGAAATTAATTATTACTTTTCATTAACAAAATGTATACTATTTCTGGAAAAATATTAAACCGATAGTCCAACAATTAATGGTTTGCCTCCGGGTTGTAGGCATTGCCTTTACTCAATGACTTTGAACTAATTTTAACCGATTTTTTTTAAAATCATTCAATTAAAACGTGATTTTTACTCGAAACTCTTAATTTGCTAAATTGGCAAGTTCATTCAAAAATATTATAATTAATACATGTGTAATTTTAAGCAAGATCATTATTTTAGATAAAATGTAAAAATATTTGAATATAAATCAAAATACTAATGTAATAATCGAAAGGTATAAACAAGGTAATTTCTCATTTTTATTATTTATTCCAATAATATTGACTTCAAGTGATAACAGTCTTAAGAGTCTTAACAAATGGTGAGCCAAAGAATCTGATAGCGAACAGTGGAAAACATCAAACAGTGAAGTGTCCAACATTTAAATGAATGGATGGTATGCAATGAAATATTTGATAAGTGGGTGACCCGTTGTGAACCCGGCACTCGAATGCTTCTGTTCATCAGTCAGCTATGCAATAGCCAGGGATAGGCATTAAGGATACAGAAACGGAAAGTACTTTCTTTATGGTGTGTTTATGGACACACCTTTTAAAATATGTAAAGAGACAGCTATTAAGGGCGTGTACTCTATGGGATCGCAATAAGAAACAGCCCTTAAGTCCAGATCCGGTTCATAAAATAGGCGAAGAAATCTCTGAAAAAAGTAGTCATTTATCCCATAATTAATGTGATTATAGAATATATACTTTTATTCAAAAACAGACTTTTTGTCAAAAATAATGTTAAATGAGTTGTTTATCGCGTGTTTTCCGCTTCTTAGAGGGTGTTGTGTGGGTGGATGTGCAGGGAGTCAAGTTATCAATGCACTTTTCTTTAAAAGTAAGAATAGATAATTTGTTCAAATATTTTGATAATTGTTGCTTCGATATTCCCATTGTAACAAAAAATCACCAAGTAGAAATAACCTATTCAATAGATAGTTCACTTTAATTTTCGTTTCTTTAGCTCATTTCTCAAAGAAATGTTTACTCATTAAAAAGATAAAAAAAAGTGGTTCCTTAACTGTTAATCACCTAGCAAAATTATAATTTCTAATTTAATGGAAAAGATATATCACTTATGCATACATTGTATTATTCATTAGTAAGAAATTTTAATCTCGAGTTTACTTATTATTAGAAATAAGTTATTATTACAATTATATGTATTTTTTGACTATATCTTGTTAATAATTCAATTGACCACGAGCAATTTAACAATCGAGCCAAATTTTAAACTTTCCTAAAGTTCCCTAAAGTGGTTTTGCGATTAAATAACTCTATAATTAACTATAAATAGTAATGAATGAAAACACTGATTGCGATCGAATGAGATCTTTAAAAGTTGGGACAACCATTCAAAAGGAAGATCTGAAACAAATGGAAGAGTCAAAGATTAAGTTGGGTTTACTTATCGGTAGCGGCACATATTCACACGTTTATAAGTCTAAATATATGTCTAAAGACGTTGCGATAAAAATAGGTAATCAGAGTAGGGATGCACTCAAAAGATTAATGATTCAGGAATTGATGGTTTGCAACATTTTAAAAGTAATTATCAAATGCTTACAAAATCAGTGTTAACTTAAACATATTTTAATACTTTTATTATACATTTATTTCTGAGTTATTCTTAACTGTAGTCAGGGATGCATTCCTATGTTATTCGGTTTAAGATGTTTAGAGACTTTGTTTTAAATAGTATTAAAAGTTTTGAACAACAAAATTATGTAAAGAAAATTTTAATTAATTAATAATTAATTAATTAAAAATATGTTTAATAAGAGTTTAAT
>JAQFZL010000813.1:0-13103 GCA_034695685.1 Galumna lanceata
ACAACAAATGTTTAATAGTTTATTTTCAATTCAATTCCATACCATAAGTAGAGTAGAATTGATTTGAATTATTAGATGAATTGCAAATGAATCAAACGGTAAAACATTAATAGAAAATTGAAAAACGATTAAAAGTTGATAGTTAGTCATAGATAGTGATAGATAGTCATAGATAGGACACAACATTAATTTATAATCAAATTTTATATATATTTTATGGCGTCAATTAAGTTTATATTGTATTACAACATATAAATGATAGCATTATTGTTATTGTTGTCTAATGTTTGATAAGAGCAGTCCCTTTAGTGCCAGTAGTTATGTCTGACTGTATGACTGTATGCCAAACAAATACCACACAAACAAATCCTTCAATGTTTTTGGCAAACAAAAAGCATCACTACTTATAAATGGATGAATCAAACAAATAGTGAACAGATTTAAGTCAATAGCGAGTCGTAACTCATAAATATTTTTTTACTTCATCTCAATCTCAGAGTTGAGTCTATTTTGTTGTTTTGCTTCTCCTGTTGTCAAACATTTATTTTTAGAACCCTTCTGATATCGTTTTTTGATTAACATCTTATGATTTCCACATAAAATATAAGAAATATTATAACTAATAATACATTAATATTTTGAAAAGAGTTAACGAAAATTGAAATAACTTTAGATGAGTTCGACTCTGAATTTGTTAGTAACGAACCATAAAAATGGTTAAAATGTTCAGAACTGCTTATCAAAGCACTTGCAAAGTCACGAATTTTGCCTTTCAATGGATTAAAGCTATTTTAGAGCAAACATTTTTTGTAAACTTAAGCAAAATTATACTAAACTTAGTCATAATGAACAGTGAAGTCAAATATATAAGGCAACACTACTATACTACTACACACCACCTGCACCATCACTAAACTACATAAATGACAAATACCTGTTAACGCACAGATAACTACAAACTCTTTTTAAGTCAGCGATAAAACTATGAATTGACTCAAAATCAAAAAATTCAAAGATTTTAAATTGTGATACTTTGGGGGTCAAGTGAGGAGAGGTGGGGGCAGTTGTAGTAATAGTAGTAGTATTGGTAGTGGCAGTCATAGTGGTAGTCAAAGTCAGTGCGAAAAAAATTAAGCATATGAGTTGGGCAGAAATGGTTAATTGAGTTTTGGCATTGCCGGTGCATTGCGGTGCCCAGCATGAGAGGACATTCCTCAAAGTTTATCGGGTCATAAGCAATGGCGAGACTGAAGAACATCATTGAATTTGAAGCACTTATTTATGACTGGATTCGCATAATAATTATTACAGACAACAGATTGAAAGATACGAAATACGAATTAATATTTTTCTTAAAACTAAATGAAAGAAATATTTTCTTTTTTTCAGAAAAAACTAATTAATAATTCGGATTCTCTTGTTTTTCAATGCATTCACTCATATTTATGGTACCGAATGGAAAGACATGTCTTAAGTGAATATATCACTGACAAAATATTTTAACGAATTTCCATATTTAGTATTAATGTTAGAGTATTTTATTTGGTATTTAAGTATTGGAATTAAGAATTTAGTATTAAGAGTGAGTTCCGGCTGTCAACTCAATACTTGTGCAAATTCGTAGAGGTCTTTGACTCAAAGCATTTCTCAATGTTTTAACTTTAATTATTGCTAAGACCTCCTCGATAGCGGGTTGGGCTCGTGGTTTATGACACCTGTGGGGTCGGTTTGGCAATGGTTTGGCAATGGTTTGGCACTGGGCGTTGTTCAATATTATCGCTTAGAACAAGAAATACCATTTAAAGATCGCCAGTTTTATGTCTCAGACATTTTTCATAAACACCTTTTCAATAATGAAAGCTTTTCAATGTATTTCCAGTTTTGATGTTTTGAGAGTTTGTTAGTGTTTTGTATTTTCCTTTAATTTTAATGAAACGCTTCGTTTTGATAGCAAAAGACTTTTGTTTTTGGCCCAACATTTGGCACAACCAAAACCTGCTAACCTCTATGTGCTCTCATATATGCATAGCTATATAACACGTCATTACATAAGACATGACAAGACCGCTCTCTCCTGTCTTTATTGCCTCGCAATTAAAAGTCTCAAAAGGGAATTACTGAGGACTGGAATTAACAGAAGTGCTTAATTGCGTCTGCAATGCCTTTAATTGCAGTCAACTCCGGGACTATTAATTCAATCGAATTTCACACTAAAATCGCAGCTCAAAGCTATTCACTATTTCTTCATAGTTAAAGAGTGAACACACAATATGGTCGTTGATTTTTCTTTGCTTTTTTTATTTATTATATATCTGTGACGTTCCCCACAGTCGTCAGCTCTTCAATGCACATCTCAGGCTAACTGTATGTTCCATTCATTCGATATAAGCTCAGGCTTTCTCTCTACCAATCGATCGCTTTTTGCATAAAAGAATATAAGAAAATGGAGGATAACTTATCAAACGTGCTCTCAGAGCTCAGGGATGGGAGAGAGAGAGAGAGAGAGAGAGAGAGGCACGACAGAGATGCGGCTGTGAGACACTCACTCATACATACAGAGAATACAAACTGATAAACAGCGAAAGTTTGAGAGTGACGGGAGAGTCGATGTCATATCAAATGAGAGGAATCGACAGACTTTGAGTGTTGAGTCAGAGACAACTGCTTTTGTGATACTATTAATACAGCGATTGAATAAAAATATGAACATTTTTTAATCTTTTTTTTGTGTAATATGTTATGAATGCAAAAGAACTGAATTATTTTTAGGGAGTCATCACTGAAACACTGTTCGACTTCAATGTGTTATATATTGTAAGAGATTTTGTAAAAATAAACAGAAGACTAAATGTTTGGCTCAGACTAAGAGCTATGAGTCGAGAAGGAGTGATGAACCGAAGTTAACATCGATTCAGACATACATTCAAAACACAAAATTCTATTTATGTTTTGGTCCCAAACAGTGTTCGTCAAATCGCACATCAATTCATATGTCTATGTATTTATAAGTTGAGAGCGAGAGTCAAGTCTATGGTCTTTTCGAGACACTAAGACATGAAATGATGTGTACATGAAATACATGAAACATAATTAGCCGGCAATAACCGGATATCGAAAATAACACTAATTCGTGTAAAAGTGAAGAACTGGAGGACAATAATTGTAGAAAATAAGAAAAATGAGGCAAAAACTATTTGTTGTAAAATAATAGTAATAGTGATTGATATGACTTTAGTGTGCGATCGGTTGTCCGGAATGTCAAATGAAAAGACGGACTAATGACTCAAATGGCAATCAATGGCAGCACTAAATGACAATAGTTTGTTAGTTATCGTAGTCTTAGTACTGGTTATCCAACTCGTAGTCAACGAATGAATATTAGAGTCGATACTAATGCTAACACTAACTCAGGTAAGGAATTAACTCTAATAACAACGACCTCTCATCGACTCTAAGGCAGACTTTAGTTGTTATAATTAAACGTCAATCGAAACAAATGTTTGTTAAACAGAAAGAAAAGTAGGGATGGAATGAGAGACCAAATAAATTTTAAACCCTTCTCTCAGAAAGTCTATTGTGTTCAACAGCGCAGAAATATTAATTAAATCTAATTACACTTTTGCTGTTTTTAAGCAACTACTCTACACACTGTACTAGGACATACACTACTTTATATAGAGGGCCTGGGCTACAGGCCGTGACTAATATGTCCATTTGAATTTACAGGTGAATGTTTTTGCGTTTGTGTACAAAAGTTGCTCACAAATAAGTATTGCATGAGTGTGTTCTGTGCGTGAGACGAATATAGCAATAGCGTAGACCCTCTCCAATACGGCTCAGTCTCTGAATCTCTTTTATTCAGTGGTAGTGTTAGTATTATTCCTTCAAATGAGACTATTTTTTCATTTAGTTTTCTCTTTACCTCACATTCACTGTTTACTACTCACTATACATATATGTGTATCGCTTTATTGCATGTTTAAGAAGAAAAAGCCAAAACAGAACGGAAATGCGGTGACCCTTTACATAGCAAACTGACCGAACACTGTTAAGAATATCCGTTAACCGTAAGACTAGGTGTTGATCACTACATACATTGAATTAATCAAATCGAGACTACAAACACAATCTGAAACACAACCAAAACATAAATAATTCTCTATTTTGTTAACTATTGGTTTACCACAAAAACATTGAAAACATAATTATTTTTGATTAACTCTTCGCCAAATTATTTCTTTTTTAATGAATTAAATAACAAATAAATCCTAATTTCAAACATTTCTCTGAAATAATAATTTAAATGGAATTTCAATTCATATAAATCTTATAATTAAGTTATGAATACAATAGACATCATATTTGAATCGAATGGAACGGACAACGAGTGGTAAAGCATTAGTACTGAACCCAATATATTGATAAAATAAATGTAAAAACAGTGAGAAAGTGGTGGAGACAGAGAGTGGAGTTGAGTTGTAGTGTTAGTCGGAATTCTCCTGTTTTTCATTCAATTCATGAATGAAAGCGTTTCTCAGTGTTTATGTCATCCATTTATATATTGGACTCTATATTATATTATATTATATTAGCGAATAACCCATTAATCCCCTGCATTTCATCCCTCTCTGTCTACTTATTAGAGGCACAAGAAATGACTACCCATTGCATACCCATTGCGTACTCATTTGGGGCTTACATTCTGTTCACTAATGCCAAGAGTAAAGGGACAGCGCTTTGTGTAGAGATTGTGGAAAATTGCATATAATATCGCTTTATGTGAATCGCGAATATAATGCATATAAGTTGGATGTTATGAGAAAGTGCTCGCAAACAGAGTCACATCAATGCCATCAAAACTGACTAACAAAAGCAAAAATATTAATGTTATTCTCCATTCTGTGCACTTCTCCGACAAGAGAGAGCTATGAGTCGATCCACAATCATATAAGAGTTGTGGAGCAGAAAAACTTTTTCTAAATTAACTTCTCGTTGAGCGCCAATTATATTAATTCCGAGCTTTGATTGGCCCTCAAATGAAAGGAAAGCCGGAATGGAAGCAAAACTAACTCTTAATTCTCACTCATTTGCAACTGTCGTTTCATTTAAATAATAATCCATCTCTTTCTCTATCTCTGTATCTCTAATATTGCAATACATTAGATATTGAATTAATTGTGGGTTTCATATATTCTACTTAAGCCATACTTAAGTCATAATTATTTTCTTAAATATTATTATCGCTGAAAAACTAACATTTAAGCAAACAATAGTGAAGGACAACCATTGCCTCAACAGCACAGGACTTGTTTCTGACAATTGGTCGACAATTGGAGATAATGTTTTATTTAATAATTTTTTTCTTTTTGGTAACCAAACAGATAAGCGCTTAGGTTTCAGATTATGACAACATATCTAACCATTGAATTGAGAGCAAAAGCCAAACCTTTTGACAATCAATACTAATATTTGACTCAATATTAATGAATTCAAACAATAAAAGAAAGTAAGACTTCTTTTGATGGCTGTTCTAAACAAATCTGTTGTTGTGAGCATTGGTTAGCACGTGGTTAGCATTGGTAGCATTGGTTAGCCTACAATATCTACACAAAAGGCGAAGGACAGCACTTGCAAGTCATAGACATGATGTTAGACAATCACAACAAGAAATCTAATGCTGTCTAATGTTATGCTATTTGTTGTTCAATTGGAATACCTTTGGCTGAGAGCACAGTCAGTGAAGCCATAAAAGCAGTAAAACGTGTTGACTGTTTGTGTATCGCTTTAGACGATAGAACACACATAACAACAAACATCGAGAATAGCCTCACATTCACTCTCTATCTGATGGAATCGCTGTCTCTCATGTCTGAAGACTACAAACCACGTGCTGTTCGATATCAGCAAAACAGACATTTATATCATTTGTGTTGATATCAATGAATCCTAAGTATGACTCTATGATTGTATGACAGTATTCACTGATTAGAGTCGTCAACAAATCAAACAATTAGTAAATGTTTGACTCAATGATCGCATTTTCTTTGACTGATATTAAATTAAAGTCGTTTTAGTTTAGATCTGACTCTCAAACATAAATCTCATAAAAAATTTATTAAAACATTTGGCGGACATTAAAAGAAGAAAAAATTGTTAATCAAAAAGTAAATTAATTTTTGTTGAATAGAGTGCTGTTTGAGAAGTCCGCCCAACTCAAGGATATCTGCATAAAGTAATTAATTTGGGTTCGATTCAAACTCGACATCCAATCCGAGTGCGGCCAACATTTTATTGGGCCTTCAATTACATTCATTAGACGTTTTCAGTGTTGTAGTCAGCGTCAGGTCTATCCGTTTTAGACCCGATGTATACAAAAAACAATACAATGAAACAGAATTGAGGGGTGAAAGTAATGAGCGCTTCAAACAATACCCAAACCATCAAAAGAGATGATTCAAAATTTTAGACATAAAAAGTGAGACAAAAGAGGGATTGGAATGAATAGATTAGTGCACAGAATGAACGTAATGAATGAGACATTCAATGTTTAAAAGAAGGGGCCATAAGTTTAATTACACAATTGAATGCCATTGACTGTAGAGTTGGGGTAAAGTTGGCACAAGTTGTTCAACAATTAATATGCTAATCAAATGCTAGCATTTGGTCAAAGAGTAGACCAACTGATTAAGTAATGAATGTTGGCCTTACCTCAGAGCTTAAGCAGAGCGATGGCAAACAGTATTTTGTCAAATGTTGTCAAATGTAGAGGAACTTTGTTTAACATCATATCATTAGCATTAGAATTGGTTTATCACTGAATAAAATATTGAAAATAACCAAAATATGTGAAATCAGTGACCGACAGGTCTTTTGGAACTTTAAAATAGTGTTCACTTAAAGAGACTTTAGTATTGAATTATATCAACAGGACTTTAGTCGATAGTAAGGACTAAAGTAAGGCCGCATTGGAATTCACACAAATTTGTGCTGTGCTTTATTGGCTGACACTAGCGATCATTTTGACGTCGGATCTGCATATTATGTGATCGTAACTCACACTCTGATCGCTAACTCATAAGAAATGATCACTGAATGAGAGTTGGATGCGTCCAAACACAAAGCACTGTCGACTTGGAGATTGAGCAGCAAATGCTTTGGTGTATTAGCGGTGGTCTCGCCTTTGCTCTAACTCACTAACTCTGCAGAGAAGGCAGACAACAGTTCAATCACGTCTTCGTCTAATACCGTTGACTCTAACATCTCGCATATGCACCGAAACGCGTTATGAGAAGTGTGAGCGCACGCGTCCGACACCGATAGCAATGTTCAGCTCTCACTCACACCTAAACAGTTGGCAAAGGAATCACAAACAGCCATCTATTGCTTCGATTCAAACAATCAAATATAAGAGCCCACTATAAAAGTGATTTTATGAACCCGACAGCTATACAACTATTACAGTCTGTGCACTGCTCTCAACAGTGCTGTGCAGTCCTGTGCATCCCAACGCTCTTTTCATAGAAAGGGACGGACAAAAAGCTGAGCTGTGAGAACCAATTAAACTGTTTATTCAGAATTTGTGCTTTAGTTACGTAATGCAATTCCACCCCTACTCTCTGTGTTGATGGCAATACTAAAATTGAGCATGGTGATGGTGATCATACATACATACAATAATGAAAACTCACTCAAATACAGACAAAAAATTTGCGAACCGCGCAAACGCTCTGCACATCACAAACACTAATATGATTTCAATGTCTAATACATCCAAAGATCACATTATGGCAGTTGTTCTCATCCGACACCAATCCATCGCAGATCACAAATAAATATCAATACATTCGATACATGAGTTCCTCTCCTCTATAGACAGACGTATTGACTCTTTGGATACATTCCTCACTCATGAGAACCGAAATTAAAACTCGATATCAATTAGAAATTATTTCAATTCAATGATAACCTAAACTCAAATATTTCTGAAATTTAATACTTAAAGAATGACTTGAAATACACAACACATTAAAGACGAGCGCCAATCAGTTATACCTTAATTTTGAAGATTATTATGGGCTCTCTCTCTCTCTCTCTCTCTCTCTCGCATTAGTTGATTGTATGCTTTATTGAAAGAGTCGATCAAAACATTCAATGAAAACCCGGATCTTTTCTTAACAATTATTATTAAATTTTGGTGAACTGAAAGTCATTAAACTTCAGTAAAAGTGAGTTTTATATATAATATGCTTCAAATTTGGACGTAAATTAAGGAATGCGTTCTTCAAATTCAAATCCATTTTAAAATCCTAATGATTGGCCTTTAAAAGAGAAAAACGCTTTTAAAGAACTCAAATGCATTGAGAGTTCCCCTTCTGGTCAAATAATGTAATTTAATGGTAGAGCCGTACAAACAGAGGTCTAAACTGAACACTACATAAAAGAGGAAAAAGTTTTGTCAAATAGAAAAACAGAAGAAAATTCGGGTATTTTTTGTTTGGAATTATTTTTTCATTATAACTAAAGTATTGACTAAAACTGTGAGGACTCGGCTTTAAAACAGTTGGCCTCACATTAGAACTCAATTGAAGAGAAACAGATATAGTAATTGAGAAAAGTCTTAGGCTCTGTTATTCTGTGCTCACTATCTTACTATAGACAGAAATAAGTACTTGAGTGACCAGGTGTGAACATACAGTCCATATTTAAGCACTACTTAAACATTGGTGAGAGTCATCTCAAAGTATTGAAGGAATAGTAATGGAGTTTCAATTCTTTATAAAATGTGAAATCAGATCCTTTACTGTTAGACATAAAGGGTTTTAAGAATTACTTTTCACGAATCGAAGGCAATAAAAGGCATAAAAATTACATATTTTTTGCTTCGATTCGATTAATCAAATCAAATGAGTTTTGAAATCTTAGTGAATGATAATAACGTTCGCTATTTATTATTAAGCGTTACATTACATTGAGTTTAGTCTGGGAGTGAAAAAAATCAATGCATTGAACCCTAACCTATGCCTGAGCTTCTCATTAGCATATTTTTGTTGAGTAGAGTGCAGTCAAAAGAGTGTCTTTTCTCTCAAAATCTTTTCTTTTCTCTCCTCTCCTTCTCCTGTCTTTCTTTTGTTGTTGAAATGGTGACCATCTGTACTCTGTTTATAATATTATAGAACAGAAGCAGAGGATAAAGTTTCAGAAGACGTTTCATTTCCAACAATACCATAACTAAACTCAATGTTTGAATGTTTTTCACAATTTTGGGAAAATACTAAAGAAGTCGAATAAATATTAAATGAAAAACTTTTAACAGTAAACTAAACCTCAAAATAAAATTGAAAGGCGAGAGAGAGAGAGAGAGAGAGAGAGAGAGAGAGAGAGAGAGAGAGAGAACTTGGTTTTGTGTAATATTCATATTGTTTAAGACATGTATCGCAAAATATCTGGAAATTTAATAATAAACAAAAGATAAAACCAAAGCCTATTTGAGGGCACAATCAGAGACAGAGCTATTTCTGGTTTTATATCACACAAATAATTCACTAAACATACAATACATTTCTCACTCTTACTTAACCATTAACTACAGTCACGTCTATTGAGCCCACTCTAGTCTGTGCTAAGGGGTGGTCAGAAATCGCTGCCAGTTTTATGAGTTCTACAAAAAAAGAGAATTCGCTTCAAACCAGAGAAATGGTTTCATCGCTCTTCCAATATATGTAATGCACTGCAAAAACTGTAGTGAATGAGAGGGATATACAGTCAGAATTGAGGGGCAAAAATACTTATGCAATTCACTGCTTTATTCTTTGAATGAATTGTATTATTCTTGATAGTAGTTCTGTAGTTCTTTAGTATTGATTCATTTCTTTTCTGTTTTATTTTTATTTGTCTCCACTATTCTGTTATTCGGTTAACTTCTTTACTACAAATCTGGTTGTAGTGCAGCAAAAAACTGCTGTAATTTAAGAATAGCGTTGAATAATATTTAGAGCCACATATATCAGCGATTTTGTAATTCGATGCCATTATCAGCCCTACACTCAAATTATTCACTCAAATCAACTCTAACTTTGAGAAACTGCATGTCTTTTGATTATATCTTTTCATTTAATTCGTCACAAATTTTTTTTATTTCTTCGGAATCGCTTTTGAGTCAAACATTCCTTTGAAGATAATCACCGAAAATATGATGCCTTAAATTCAAAAATGTTTTTCGGTATTTCTAATACATTTCATTATAAGTTAACACTAATTAAGAGTGTCATCACTCAAATCATAGTAAAACTTCAAATGAAAGTCAAAATATTTATCTTAAATGGATTTAAGAAAAAATCTCTTTTTTTTCAAATTTTTTGATCGCAAACATTAAATGGATTAATGAAAAGAATGAAACATTTAATGCAAAGTTAATACAGTTTTGTTTGCGAAGAGCAAAGGCATCACAATCACAATCAGTGCTTTAATCAGGATTTAGTGAAGTTCTTCATCAGCTGAAGACTAGAGGAGAGCACAGCTTTGATTCACAGCTTCTGTGTATACAATCTTTTGGAGCAGAGTTTAGTCAAGAGTAAGCTGTTTGTGCGATAGTTTTTCCACAGTTTTCCAAACTTTCAACACTTTGTCTGTATCTTTACTGGAGAACTCTGGCATATCCTTGGGGTGACTCAAAAGAAAGAAAAAGTGCTTAATTGTCAATGAATATGTTAACTACCGCTACAATCGTATGGGACTTCGAAAAAGGCTTTTTGTGATCAAATGAGTCAATGAATGAAGTGATGCTTCCTTTTCAATGCAGGAAACGTTTCTCTTTGATTTGCATCCGCAAATTAAGACCTCGTTTAATATGTTTTAAAGAGAAGCCCTAACTTTAGGCACAAAATGACACTTCATTTTATTCATTGAAACCATGAGCTCTGGTTTCTCTCTCTATGAGAATCAATTTCACTAATTTTTTAAATCATAGAAATGAAAATAAATTAATAACATTAGAGCTATACTTAAATGTTTGGCTGAAGATTGAAATCTATATAAATATTTCAAATAACTTCTAGTGTTTCACCACTTCTTGGGATAAGTTTTTTGGCGACAAAAAGTATATCAAATGTTTATTTAATCACTAAATGAAAAAAGAAATGATAATTATTTTCAACGAATGGATAACATTTGGAAAATGTGAGCTTTTGTTAACTTCACATAAAATTCCATATTTCTGTTTAAATATAGAAATATTTACACAAAAACATAAACAAATAAAGTACTGAATGTAAGCGATGTTACATTTACTTCAAAACACATCAATTGAAAAAAGAATCAATTTTTCATTCATTACTGAAACTAAAATTAAGGCCAAAAGAAAATGAATCAAATTATCAAAAGAGAAAACAAATTTAATTAATTTCTAATAAAACAACAAAAAATTGCGTTAAAATTGATTCGTCAAATGAGATACCATTCGAACAGAGTTAGAGAGAAGTGGAGAGTTAGAGAAACCGATATTTAACATAATTGAAGAGAAATGAATAAATTCCGGAAGCGATACACACATTGAAAAATGAGTTAATGTTTCTGAATAGAAGTGAACAATAAATTTTGCGTTAAGTCAAAGAAAAATGTGTTGGCACAGCATAGTAGCAAAATTCGTGAATTGGAGGAGTAGTACGCGCACAGGTGTGAATGGTTGCGGTGGGCTGTGGAGCGGCGGTTCACTTGTTTTTCATACCCGACTCTCTTTCGGTAATAGTTTAAGAAAAAAAACCCAAAACTGAATATAAAACGTGAATCAAAGCACAGAAAGTGTGTTGAGTGAGAGGAAAGGCAGTGTAAACGAGGGATAAAATGAAGAATAAACGAATGGATAACTAAGTGCCAGCGCTTCGAGCCTTTGGCTTCAAGAATATAAATTTAAAGTAAAAGCCAAAAACATTAATCAAAGTGTGTAAAAAATGGGCGGTAAATGAAGGTGGCTGTGCCATAGTGGCCATGTTCTTGGGCTATACACCCCTTAGCACTCCTCCACCTTTAACAAGAAGGAGTAGTTGAGTCTAAGAAATGGCATTTAAGGTTATTCTGTGGCAAACTCTTAGACAACATTTGATTGCAGACAATTTAGTGAAACATCGAAACAGCTCTAAAGCCTAAAGCGATAGTATTTCTATGCGTTCAACAGAGTTGTATGTCTTGTATGTCAGTGCCGTCTTTGCCAGAGAGTTGTGTGTTGTGTGTGAGCTAATGTTATATTATTTTTCACATATATTTGTTTTAAGATATACAATATAAACGCAATCTGACGTCCCAATGATCGATGAGGGACTGACTCAGGCAAAGACGAGTAGATGTGATGCCATGTCTGTGATGTGGCCATACTTGCAGTGCCAGTGTTGTTACCACTGCCCCCAACAGTAGTTTCGGTCCCCTTTACGATAACTTTTTTAAGAAAAGTTTGAACTGGCATTGAATGCGAGCGCACCTCCAGTTGTGATGATTTCGAAGCAGTGAATAACTCAAACAAAAAACTCCAACTGAGAGTCGCCTTACCTATGAGTTCATATGGTCAGACCAAAGCACAACACAACACAACAGAATAGAGAGAAGAGAGCAAAGCCTGTTTACCTGCATTTTATTTTTTAGTCTCACTGCCAGTCTTACAGACATACTGTCAATCACATCATTTTAGAGTTCGTGTGGGAGGACCCAAACAAACCTGTTTTTTGGCTGCACTCACACACACTCACACCAAAAATAATATATAATAGAATGGAAAAGATTTTTCAATAGCTTCCAAGAGTATCAATAGCCCGGAAGGTTCCATATATTTTGCCCCAACAGGTTTGCATCCATACTATAAACATGCATTAAAAGCCTTTGGGTTATGCGTTGCTATGAATTACACAAAAATAAATTCAGATAAATATATAAAACTTTTGAATCAAATGTGTCCGACAATAATCGTGTTAGTAATGCAGCCCAACATATCTTAGAATATTTATTGGACTCAGCTTTTCATTTGAGGATATCTTAACAATTATTAGTCAAAAATCAAATACTAAACAGTTTTCATATATCATGATTTGAGTAGTGATGGTGTCAATGGACTCAATGCA
>JAQFZL010000814.1:0-13102 GCA_034695685.1 Galumna lanceata
AATCAGAATAAGTTTTTAAATTAAATTAAATTTTTAAAACAAATGTAAATATAATAAAATGATATATAAATTGATTCTTTGAATTATACAAATTAAAAGTAAGGTTGAATTAACCTGGTTAATTATATTGCTAGACAAGGAAAACTCAAAATATGATTAGCAAACAAATTACAAACAAAAAACATAAATATTCGAAAGCATTTCATAATAATTGTCGGATACTTTTATTGGTTTTGTCCTAAATTCACAACTATTTAGTTTTTTAGACAATTAAATGAAAAATAATGTTAGAATTGCTTTAAAAATATTTAAAAACTTTAATGACTTGTTTTTAAACTTCAATTAACGTTTCGGTGAAACAAATGACTTCAAAAGGTTTTCAAAAGTGATTGAGTGACACAAAAATCATTCCTTGATTTTTGAATTCTTTAAATCTTTTCAAAAATCTTATCAATTAGTTTATCAAAAAATTATTTCAATTAAAAACCTTTCAAGAGATTGATTGCACTTTACATTCAAATAACAGTAACCTTTGGAACAGTTTTAGTAATGAATCAAATATTTATAAATACATCAAAATTTAAAATTAAATTTCTTTCTATAAATTAAGTGTTGAAATATTTGTGAGTATTAATTGTTTTCTAAAATACTCTGAAACTTCTCTTTTTTGTGTGAAGTGTTTTCAATTTTTTAGTAATTGTGGGAAATGTCTGATCCCTCTAAAAATAAAGATAACAAATGATTGTTAAATCGCTTGACTTTTCAATCGATAATCAACTCTCTATAAACAAACGTTGAATCAATTATTAAAAACAAATAATTTTATATTCATTTCATATGACTATTAATTGCGGTTCAGTTAAATCTTTAACACTTTTCACTTCTGGTATGAAAACCGAAATTAAGAAACATTAACCCTTTCTTTGAAGTAATGTCTCTGAAGTAATCGCCTAAACTTTGGAATAATTTCGTAAAATTTGTAAAAAATTGAAGAAAAGATTCTTAGTTAAGATTTTTTGGTGACTCCTCGGGGTTTAATTGCTTCTGATATTTGCCACATCGCCTCTTCACTTAAGTAGTTCTCAAAGTTATTGAAAAATGAAATTATTTGTTCACTCCGTTTGAAAGGGTAGTGACAATTTCTGAATCTTCTCATTTGATCAAGGATGTTGTACTGTTGCCAACGTTTACTAAAATTAATGTTATCGTCAGGTAAGTAATCATTGTTCCCGATGTGAACAAATGTTAAATCTTGTAGTATAAGACCGATGTATGGAATACAAGGCGGCTCCGTATCGGCTAAGGCTTGTCTGTAGGATCGGAATGACGAAGAAGAGTCAATAAGAGCGCTGTACTCTTTTAGGCTTTCAGTGATGTTTCTCTGCCACTCCAGACGACGAATGGGAGCCGAATCAAGTGCTGACAGAATCGCTAAATAAGAGTTGAAATTCGATAATTTTCGCAAATATTTCATAACTTTAATGAATTTTAAGACAAGTCGTTCTCTATCTTTAGGGTCTTCCTGTTCTAGAATCCTAGAACGGGTCCAATAAGACATTTTATTGAAGTGTTCAGTAAATGTGTTTAGATTTGGAATTAGTTCCTCTTTTTGTTCCTTCGCCCAAATCAATACCTCCGGAATTTCAATCTTTAAAAAGAGAATAGAGTCGAGAAGAGTCATCTGTTCGGCCAAATGTTCTGATTTAAAGTCACATAAAGATGACAATCGGGTCGTAATATTGATTGACGGCAAGTGAACAGCCACTGATTGATTTTTCTGGCGCTGATCCATCTTTTCAATACATTTAGCTCTGAGTACCTTAGCAAGAGCCAAATCTCCCCGATTTATCAATTGATAGTTAAAATCAATTAATATTTCGAGTACTTTATCGTTACAATCGCCTAAACACATGTCATCCACGACTCGAACCAAAAGAGCGAAAGAATTCTTTGCTGCTCTTTGTCTTATATCAGACATTAATATAAACTTATTATAGCGATAAAGAAGTTTATTAATCAGTTCCATAGGTGTGATAAGAGTACGATATGTGGTAAGAAAGGCCTCCTGAAACATAAAGTCGTTTTTGGAGACTTCAGTTGCTTTAACTATAAGTCCATCAACAGTTCCGCCTCTAATTTCTGGTCCATCTTCTGAAGAATTTTTCAAAATAATATAAGCGGAGACATCAGTTTCGTCGAGGGCTGACAATTCTTCGACTTCGGTTTCGACTCGAGTCAATTCTGACTGCGAACTAATTCCACTTTCAGAAGAGGGCACTAAACTAACCGGAGTACTCGTTCGAGGCATCAATTCGGGTGAGTTTTCCAGTTTTGGAGTGGCTTTCATTTTATTTTTCTTCGGCGGTAAAAGTGGTGGAGGAGTGGATGAGTGCTCTGATTCGAAGGAAAAGACACTGTCATCAGAACTGGTGGCTGAAACAAAACTGGTAACGTTGGACTTCTGCTGCCGTAACGCCATTTCCAGAACCTGCCACTGACTCTCTACCAATTTGTGTGTGTGAACAGAATATCGATAAAATTCAGTATCTGTAGGACCGGCATAGCTGTCAACCATTTGCATGTATGCCATTATATTTTTCTTCTTTGGTGGTAAAGGAGGCGGTCTGTTCTCTAAGTTGTTAGGATCTATTGGTAAGTCTTCGTTATCATTATTCTTAAAATGTGGACATGAAGTCGAGTGCGAACAAAAAGTATTCGACGAATTCGACAATCTTTGGATTAAATCTTGACTACACTTATGACTAGAATTATGGCTATCGATCGTATAGTCATTGATGTTATCGTATTCAGACGGGGGTCGCAAAGGCTTTGCATCCAATATATTCTGGAAATTAGATAAACTCAATTTTGGTCTTATTTTCACCGGTAATTGTGGGGGAAAATCGCCATCAACTGTGTCTTCATCTATTGAACTCTTCAATGAACGCATTTTATCGATCAAACTCTCCATTCGGTAATTCGATTGAAGTGATGATGAAAGCGATGGCGAAAAATGATTTTTCAATTGATTTGAACTATTGTTCGCTGAATGGAAGGTCATTGTCTGAGTGGATGTCTTAAATTCATAGCGACTGAAATTATATGAATTTGTGCTCTTTGTTTCCTCTGAAGAAGAATTTGTGTTATAAGAGTTTGTTTGTGATCGAAATTGTCTGAAATTTTCTCGCGATTCTGTTTCGGATCTGGTCATCGACAAGAGGTCGTCCGCTGACAAATGGTTGAGTCCCGAATAATTGAGACACGAATCCATTGAATCATAATTTGAGGTACAATTAGAGTTCTGACATATTTGGGACCAATCAAAGGATGTTTGCGATAATAACTTTTTGTCAGTTCGAGGAAAACGTTTCGGTGGTAATGGAGGCGGTTCTTCTTCATCATCGATTAGTTCAGAAACTGAACGGCCCTCCACTAAAGGAAGGGGTGGTTTTGGTGGAGGTTCAAGTGATCCATCAAAAACATCGTTAATAGGACTGAGTACATCATCTGAGGAACGTGAATGGCTCACAAAACCCGGTCCGAACTGAACGGGCGGCGCAAAACTTGTGGTTTCGAGGATTTCTTTCTCTCGCGGAGACAAAGGTATCTCAGGTAAGGAAGATCTGTGCGAAGAGTTATTCGACAAATTGTCGTTCAGATGTAAAGCATTTGGTTTTTTAGAGCCTAAACGACACAGAGTTTGAGTCATAGGTTGAGTCGAAGATCCATTTTGTGTGAGTCCATCAACTTTAAGACTATCTCTATTTTTGTAGCGATCAATACATAACTGGACGAGTGACTAATCAAATGAAAAAATCAGATAAAATTAAGTGACGTTCCGTTTAATCATAAATAATGGTTTATTTCTTATCAAAAGACATATAAAGTGGACACAAACCCCATTTAATCGATTGGATGCCAAATATTTCTAGTATTAACTAATTTATAATTATATTAAGACTGTAGTTATAGTTTTGGTCTAAATTTATAAATCAGAAATTTTATTAATCCCCCTTGCGCATTTCCACTGTAATTAAATATATATCATAGAATGCAAACTCAAAAACATAAGCAAGATAAAAAATTTGATTAATTGGTTAATGTGTTTTAGGATATGAATTATATCATATAATTTACTATTAAGTGATAATAATTATGAATTATAATCAATATTTAATAGTGAATATCTTAAAGCTTCCGATTAAAGAGGTTTTAGGCCTTATATTGAGTGAAAGTAAATAAAATTTTGATTAAAACTGAGATCAAAAGAGAACTATATTTACATTAACCGCTTCGTAAACATTCTTTGAAATATCGCCGACTGATTGTTTGTCCAAAGGTTTGTCGCCTTTAAATAAAAAGTTGTCCGACCATCGGATCAATTCGGCTAAACTTTGGTAGACTTGATTTGTCGCTGATATCATAAGTGAACTGTTTATCAAAAATATGTTTTAAAAAAACATTTAAAGCAAGAAATAAATAATAAAAAAAAACAGAAAAAGGGTTAAGAAATTTAATTTAAACCCAATTTGTTGGCAATCGTTAAAATGCTATAAAAAACTAATTCGTTTTTAGAATTTATGTAAATTTCCGGAAATATTTGAACATATCTTTAGTGCCATAAATTCTATTCTTTAGACAATAAATTTTATTTTCCCCCAAAACTAATAAAACAAATACTTTTAGGGCTAAAAATGCTTTCAGGAGAGTTCATATAGAAATCAATTCGTGGCTCTGATCTCATCTCTATTTTTAACTTTAAATTTATCTTTAGTTAAGTGCAAACCTTTGCTCATTACTAATCAAATAAGCCTTCAATTCTTGATATCCGGTTAATACAATTTCAAGAATAATTGTGGCCGAACCGGACAACTGTTCCAACTTATCCTTTTCGACCACATCCTGGAAGTATCGAAGAGCTGATGATAATTGTTTGACAAATACTATCGCGTGATTAATATCTTTTTCTCTTTTTGCTGTCTTTTGGGATTTTTGCTTTTCATATGTCTTTTGAAAGGGCTCTCCTTTTGAATGGCGATTCTTATGATTTTTGTGATGTCCATGAGGTTTGTGCGGAGAGGAAGAGCGTGTCGCTGATGGCGAACGGATTTGATTTAACTTATCTAATAAGTCTTGTTTGAAAGATCGGGCTCTACGGGCCAAACGATAACCGGTTCGGTGTCGTCCCGTATCTGATGTATAGCAAAGAATGTTTAAAATATGCAAAAAATATTTTCGGTTAAGAATTATATTTAGAAAAAGTGTGAATTAGTCCCTCTTTTGCGCATAACCTCATAATGTCTGTAATTCGTGTCATTTATTTAAGCATTAGTTATGTCTCAATTGTTAAATGAGTGCATCGAAGGTCAACAGGGGTTCACACAATAGACAGGGTTCACGTCTGCAACAAATATGAATAAACAGCTTTTGTTTCTTATGTTTGTTATTATTTTGGACGGAACTCAGGATAATCACAAATCATAAGTCTATGAAGTGATCCACACCACGGAAGTAATGCACTCATAGATATGGGCGAAGTAACCGGAAAATGCATTATCACAACAAAAATGCCAAAAACATAACTTCATGTCTTTGAGACATAAAACACAATCGTTTAAAAAGAAGTTTGTCTACAAAATAATAACTTTGTAAAGACCTGTACTCTTCACCATATACTCAATTCTATTTTCAAAACCATTGTATGAATTTTGTGATATAAAACAAAATTATAATAAATTTGTAAAATAATGTTAGTATTATTAGAATATTTAATTGAATTACATAAAGAGTGGAGAGTCAAGTACTGGAAACAGTGAACAGCACATGAATTTCATAATTAGTTTTTGTCATTCTGTTGAACACAACTCTCAAATTAAGCGAAGAATTAGATTAATTTGTAATCAAATGAACATTAAATTAATATTAAAACGTGTTTTGGGTTTAAAAGCATAAAAATAAAACAAAAATTGCATTTAATTTCTTTTGTTTTATTTAATTCTCATTTCAATTATCTTTAGTTTAATTTTCAAAAAATAAATATTTAGAACACAAACATTAAAAGACAAACAAAAGTATTTCAGATTAAATATAAACAAATGATTCGTAATTTAAAAAACAAATTGAGAACAAAAGTGAGAGATTTTCAAAAAAGAGGTAATTAAAAGAAATAAGGAAAAACCAAGAGTAGGTAACAAATATTTGAGAAATTTTTAAAAACGTGACGGATTAGACATACCTTTGAGAAAAAACTTTGAACTTTAAGTGTATTTCTTTGCAAATGCTTTCAATACTATATCTCTTCAAAAGATTTGGTAAGGATTTGAACAAAAACCCCCGCATTTCTTATTAATTGTAGTGAAACAAAATCGATAGACTTCTTAATAATAGAACATTTGAAAACCTCATTATTTTATTAATAAATAAAAAGCTATTCATCTCCAGAACTGAATAGGAATAGAATATAACTATTTTATAGAAATTGTATGTCTTTATACAGAAGTTGCTCTAAGGCTCAACTGGTGTTCAATAGATGTTTTTTAGTAGAGTTGTTAGGAAATGACATATTCTTTGAGAGCCATCAGAATACATGTCATCCCACACATTGTTAACATAAGTATTACTTTTTTTCAGATTCCATGAAATGAAAATATAATCTTATTTTGAAAAAATAATAGATTAGACCCAACAGAATATGAATACAATTTTCTAAGAGATTGAGATTCAAATCCTAAAGAATTTATTATTCAATATTTGGTCATTCAGTCACTTCTTGTGATCTCACAATCAAATCCAAGAAGTGGAAAGACATAAAGATTAGTTCAGCGTGAATGTGTGTGTGTGTGAGAGAGAGAGAGAGAGAGAGAGAGAGGGTGCTATAGAGTGGTGCTATTGAAATGTCAAATGATTAATAGAACTGAGAACTCATCAGATGCTATGAATTTGAACTGAATTCCGGTATAAATAATAAGTTATTCTCTAATTTCCACAATTATTGTCAAAAACAGACTCATTATTAAGAAATGAAGTTATATCTGAATATTAGATTCACAAATGGTTTTGCAAAACTCATTGAGATATTATGGCAGTTATTGTGGTATAACTCTGGCACAACTCTCACATAATCATTATTTTAAGGATAAATATCTCAAATTAGAAAATAGGGCTCAACTCAAACAAAACTAAATATGAAATGAGAACTAAATGTTTTGAAAAACAATATTTTATTTAAAAATTTGATTAATTGGGAAAACAAATGTTTGAAATATTTCATTGAATATAATCTTAAATTTAATTAAAGTTCTGAACGAATAAAAAAAAGCAAAACTTACTAAAAGATAAAAATAGAAAAACGTTTTACTATTTTCCTGAAATCTATTGTTTATTAGTATTTTTAAAGGCTTTTAATTGAATTTAAAAAAACTGATGATAAAACCGGATCTGAAAACTTATAGACAAATAACGCAAGTGAATTGTAATGACGCCAACTGTCGCAATAATTGAGTTTGGTCATTTGGGCATATGCCACACTTCTAACTACATGTCGCTAACGATGAGGAAAGACTTAACAATAATGACATCATTCGATACATTTTTTTTGAGACAAAAGTTTATTTTTTACGTAAATCTCAATATATAGCCTTTGAATTGACTCTATTTTTAGCCCATTTTCTCATTTAATAATAGATTGTATTCAAAGTAATATGAAATCTCGTAATTTCTACTAAACTTTCCAAATATAATATAATAGATTACATTTCAATCGATATATAATGTAGTGATGGACCGGAGATATGCCGGAGTGAACACAATATTCTAAATGGTTTCAAAGGGAACATCACTTCAAGAGATGATCAAATGTGACATTTATTAATCAAAAATCATGCCTTACGTTCACAGCAATCAATATATATATATAAAGCTTTTGAAAAATACAATAAAAAATATAAGCGCTTAAACTTAAATCTATTGAAAGACCAACTTTTTCATATAAAGGGATCAAAATCCTGATATAAACTCAAAATTTAACCGATTTTTTACTTTAAGGTCAACTATAGTCGAGTATTTTAGTAACAAAAGCGTAAACTGAATGTAAAGCAAATATTTTTAATAATATTTTTGTAATTATTTTTGAACGGAAAACAAAAATCAATTTAATTTTCCAATGGATTAACACAAAGGAAGTATTGAAAAGAGAATTACGGATTGAATGACAATTTCAACAAAATTATAGCATTTGTTCTGCACGTGTCTTATGAGACGGTAAACTCAAGACAAGTGATCGTAAGTCAACAAATGAACTTGATAAGAAAATTACACATTAATAAAATTATCTCAACACTAATAAAGTCATTGGGAGTTATCGCCTGTGAACTTGATCAAGTTCATTTAACAACCAGATAATTGTCATTATAATTATAAGAAAGTATTTTAAATTATAGGTTGAGATTAGGATAGCTTTAGACCAACTCTGAGTAGTTTTATTGGTGACATACCTGAGGAGTCCCACATTTCTTTCAAACCAAAGGCATCGCTTATTAAATGTCATTAAATTATAATTAGACTCATTATTAGTCAACAATTCAATAGAAAAGTTGAGTTCAAAATGAATTTTCTGATGAACTCATACTCAGATATAGAGAGCAAATATTACAACAAATATAAAATTATGAGACATTTAGTGTTGTCCTCAACTCAATCACTGATATATATTCACAAAAATTGGCCGAAAAACTCATTTTCAAACAAAATGTTTAATTAAAGAAAAGAAACTCTGAATTTATAATTAAATGACAAAATAAAAACATTTGAGAGAAAACTCCGCGACATAAGTCTGAGTAGATATGAGAGTGGAGTCGATTCAAACCAATAGTAACTCAACATTGAGTACAGTTTGTAGGGCTCAGACGCAAACGCAATCATAAACTCATATGGCGTACACTTTGTCAACATTTCTTATTCTCATTTAAATACAAACAATTGTATTAAAACCGAACCAATGAGTCAACAAAATTTCCAAATGAGTCATAACTATATCTCAAATGTTTATATTTTTCTTTTCAAAACAATTATTCCAATTCCTGGGAATGACAGGAATGACCTCTTTTTATAGTACTTTCTTGTATTACATATTATCTTAAGATATGTTAAACAACTTTATATCAAAACATTAATAATTTAATGTCATTTCAAACACTCGTTTCGACTGAAAAAATGTCAAACAATTGGATTAATTTAAACCAAAATAAAAGAGTGACACAAATGGATCACATCTCAGATCGTCTCAAATACTCAAATGGTATGACATTAGAGCCCAACGACTATATCTTAAACGCAAGGGATTTGTTACAATCGGGTCATTACAAAGAGGCCGAAGAAGTTATGTTAAAAGCGATGCAATCGGCAGATGATAACGACCTCATTGTTTATGATAGGGATTCATACGTTAAACTTAAGTATGAATTGAAAGACATTCGCACGGAATTACTCAACAAATTCAATGTATTTAATTGTGAAGACATTGTGAAGAAACACTTGAATGACTTCAACACATCAATACTTAATTTGCATTCATTTAGTGATAACTCATCACAACTATTATCCAAAACTCTTCCAAATGATTTGGATTTAAATATTGTGTCAAATGTCAAAAGTGACCACAACTATGATAATGATATTTACGTATCTTCTGAAGAAAGTGATAATTATATGACTCCACTCTATTCGGGAGAATTTGATTCAGAAGATGTCAACAAAAATATGATTACAATCAGTAAAAAAGAATATTTTCGACTTTTAGAGTCCCAAAAGAAGTGCTTAGAATATGAAGACATGATTTCAAAATATACAGAAATGATCTCAATTTTAGAGAAAGAGCTCAGAAATGTCTATTCAAATACAATTAGTATATATAACGACAAAAAAGATTCGGAGGAAGAGGTAAACCAATTGTGTTCACAAATGTCGCGAATGTCTAATATTATCAAATCTTTTGAACAAAAAGAGGATGAATTCGAAAACCGATTCTTCTCTAATCCAATGAAGAATAAGATTAATAAAAAAGTTGACAAAACATCAACTTCTGAACCAAAGATGATTTCAATTAAGAAAATTGAAACGAAGGCCATAACGCGAAAGTCAGGGCCGACGCCAAACAATAACAACACTATTCGTAACATTTATCACAACAACAAAAGTATTCCTAAAGTCGACTAAATCTTAGGAAAGTATTGATAATACTTTAAGTCATTAATAAGTATTTTATTTGATTTTATCGAAAACTCATATTAACTAATATTTGATTTATATTTTGTTTGATTTTTCAAAGATTACAAAATAATTTGTTTCAGTCATTGAATTTCAAAATGTATTCAATTTTTTATTTGCTTTTTATTGAAGTTTTTGAGAAACAAATTAAACCCTTTATTATATTATAGGTTATTATAAATCATATTTTATTTTTTAAAAGTTTTTTGAGTTTTAAAATCTCAAAATAGATATCATTTCATATCTATTTTAATATCCAAATGAACTGAAAATTTGTTTTTATTTCATTTCTAATATTTTTGTTTGTTTTGATATAAATTTAAGTTTAGAATGACTTCCAATTCCATAAAATAGCGAAAAGTATTACTTTAGATCATATGACTAAAACAGTGCCAACAGTGGGCGCACATTCATCTAAATCATGAGATCTAAAGAGGTCTCCTCACCCGATCCACATTGAAATTAAAGCCGACGAAATTGCATTAATTCCTATACATTTAATATGAGCTCTAAATAGTAACGAATAATAAAATAAAACTTTGTTTCAAAATTTAAAAACTGAAAAATGCCGACTCTTATCGTAATTAATGTATTTTATTAATAAAACTGTTCTTATAATAAATGTGAGCCAAAAGTTGTTTAATTCAATTACTGTTAAATAATATTACATTATTTGGAATAAAAAAAAATTATTGAAATTTATTAAAATAAACAAAAATTTGTTTTTCAAATGACATAAATGAGTCATTAGTTAATGTTTGAAAGAGTAAATGTATGTAATTAGACGGCTGTCCCCCTCTCCAAGTTCTGTTTGATCTCTTGTGTGTACTGACCATAAAATCTGTCCAATTTTTTATTGAATTTCATATTCCTTTCATTGATATAATCGATGTCCGCGTCGTCGTCGAAACGTCTGCGACGACTATATTTAGATCTCTTATCGATTTGTTTATTCAAGTCATCAACCATTCGATCGATGGATTCCTTCGAGTCTTTGTGTGTGTTATGAATGAGTGTGTTTTGATTGGCATAAAACAAGTCTTCGCCCAACTTTTCCTTATTATTTTGATACTCTTCTAAGTCAGGCTTAAACTGTTTGGTAAGTCTATCGTATTGTCGAGCGGTGGCCGACTCGTAGTCACTGAACCCAATGTCAGGATTACGTTTGGCGTCACGTTTGCGATGCCATCGCTCGGAGTCGTCCGCTTGAATTCCCAACAATTTAGTCCTTTCGTAGTCGTGTCCCAACTTTTTTGCCTCTTCTTTAGCCAATTCTTCATTTAGTTTATATTCAGCCATTTCTTGCTTTTTCTCCCAATTGAGCGGCAATTGTTGTCTCTTATTTTCTTCGACCACTTCTTTGTGGTTAAGACGAGTGGCCTCACTCTGTGTCATATCAAACAAAATCAATTAAAATATAATCAAAATTAAAAAAAAGAAAATCGTTTACTCTCTTTGCGTGTAATTCACGTAATTTTTTCATCCTTTCGGCCCTTTTGTCGGAAACAGACTTTTGTTGTTCACTCATTTCAGGAAAATTTTGGTAAAATAGTTTTTAGTCAATTAAATGCGTTAATTGTTTTATTAATTAAAAATTTTAATTTAATATAAAAAATTGCGTTTAAATGTTTTGATGTAAACACAAATAAAACAACAAAATGACTGAATATTGTGAAGACATCTATTGAATGGATTTTCAGTTATATTTTGATAAATAATCTTGCAGAGAATATATGCCGGTCTTTTAGGACAAATGAGAATCCCTCGCATTCGGGTTTTTTTTTCAATTATTCTAATAGAAAATATCAAGATGAACAGATTTATTGCTAGATACTTTTTGGTCAGACTTGTAATAAAGCCGTTAGAGGGCTCTAAAATAGGATTTTTTTACAGAATATCAAAAATATATACATTAACTGTCGTCATTCCCAATATTTGAAAAGTGATAATATATATTTTGACCAGCGATTACATGACCAACGGTGGCTCAAAAGTTTAAATATTTTAGGAAAGTTTCAACTGTTTATCTGAGAATATAATTATGAGAACAAATTTTGATTATCTCTTATGACGTAATTAGAATAAAACTAAACACAAGTTTTAGAGAATTTAAGTTTTATTCAAATACTTAAATTACACTCTTTATAGTAACTCCCTATAAAGGGAACATTCTATATTGTTTATAATTTTATCTAATTTGGGGGTCATTCCATAGACATTATATATTTTAATTTCCTTTATAAAGAACTCGATTATACTGAATATTCATTATAGTTTACGAAATGTCACAAAATTAAAGTAAATTATAATGTATAAAAACTTAATATAGTATATGATAGCTAATAAACTGCACTAAAAATTTTGAATAATTATATTATGCTTTCATGTTTAATATGTTTTCAAATATTGTTTTAGATAAAAATGAATATTTTATGAATTTTTTATATGTCTATTTATTCAAGTTTAATTAAAAAAATAAGCAAATTTCAAATAAAGAGCGCGTCCGATACTGTAAAGTTGGTAATGTATAGCAAATAAAAGTGCGCTTAACACTCATAGAGAATACATAGGAGAGAGAGATATAAATCTCTAAATTTGCCTAGATGGAATGGCACAAGTGATCACAATGTGGAATTTTTACAGTAGTAATAAATGATTAATATCTATCATATTATATTGAAATAAAATTCGGGAAAAGACGGGAAAACCGAAAAAAAACATTGTTTTGATTTGTATTGGATTGTATTGCAATATATTGTAGTAAAGCGCAACTTGGCATTGCAGTGGAGCATAACCTCCAGAGGTCTACATTGAATGTAATGTAAACCGTCGGATCTTC
>JAQFZL010000815.1:0-13073 GCA_034695685.1 Galumna lanceata
CAAAGCGCAGATCTTTCTTATGCCATCTTATATGAAGTCTTAATTGAGAAGATAATCTGAATCTATTAATTAGATAAGTTTCAAAAATTATTGTTATTTTTGTAATTCTCTACCTTTTGTTACAATCAGTCCAATCGCACTGATAGGGACGCTCTCCTGTATGTACTGTTTGGTGTTGTTTAATATAATACATATTTACGGCCCTATAATCACATTCAGGCCAATCGCACACAACATATGACTCCCGGTTATGAATACGTTTATGTACTTTTAAATTACGAAAATTAGAGGTTACATATTGACAACCGGACCATTTACATGAAAATCCTAAATTGTGTTCATTCATTAAATGAATTCTTCTGTAATAAAGAAATTTTCACAAATTATTGTCAAATTAACTAATAATAAATCAAACCTTAATTTTTGGGTTTTGAAGACATCACTACAATGGGAACATTTAAACTCATTTGAGTGAATACTTATCTTATGTTTATTTAATACACATTTAGATTTGAATTTTCTGTCACACAATTCACAATTGAATGGCCGTTCATTTGAGTGTTTGTGTAGTTTATGACTTGAAATGGCACTGAGAAAGTCAGACACATAATCACATAAATCACATTTAAATTTTCGTGGTCTATGTCTGTCTTTTTTATGAATAATAAGATATTCTGAGTCATCCGTTTTATAATCACATCCGACATAATCGCAGACAAACGGCATTTCTATCTCTTCCGAGTGACGGCATATTCTGTGCTTATCAAAAGCTTCTTTAGTTTTATATATTTTATTACTTAAATCGGATCCAAAGACACATAAATCACATTTGAATATCTCTTCCGAATGCATAGCCTTCTTATGACTATAAAGTAATGACATTTTATTAGTCTTATATTTACATAAATTGCATTTAAAAGCCTTTAAATGAATGGCCTCTTTATGTTTCCGAAGATTACTTAAAGACCTGGAGATATGTTCACATTCATCACATTTATGACTTCCACTATAATGTACTTTATATTTATGTGAGTCAAGTCTAAGCAATCTATCCGTTGAAAAGTCACAGTCGGGTCGATCGCAAACATATTTATTTTCTAAAGTGTTTTCACACTTTTGTTGGGAAACATTATTTAAATTTAATTCATTAACATCTGATAAGTCATTAGTTTTATTAATTATAGTGTTTTCGACGATATTTTCTTCGGAATTATTTGAATTCAATTCATTAACATTTGATAATTCATTTGTTTTAGTATTAGTTATTGTATTAAATTCCAGTGTTTTAGTATTAAATAGTATTAATTCAGTAGTTTTAGTATTGGTATTAGAAATACTGTTAGTATTAGTAATAGTATTATTATTATTAGTATTAATTAAAAAGTCATTTGATATGTTTTCACACTTTTGCTGCAAAATATTATTAGAATTCAATTCATTAACATTTGTTGAGTCTTTAGTTTGAGTTTTAGTAATAGTATTAGAATTAACTAAAAGACAATTTGATGTGTTTTCGACGATATTATTATTATTTGGAATAAAGTAATTAATTATCGGTTGATTTCCAATACTATTATTTAAATTCCCAATAAATGGATTATTTATGAGAATTAAGGGTTGATTTAATGGAGTTATTATTTGATTTACAACTTTTGGTCTTATTTTAGGTAATTTTCTTCCAAATATTGTATGATTTTCATCATTTTGGTTGAAGTCATCGATAATTTTATTGTTTTCTTCAATCAATTTTTGACTCTTAACTATTGATGTCTGGCTATCATTAAATGAATTAACTTCTGGTTCTTTTGTCCTCTCATTTTCATCTCTCACTTCAATTTCATTGGGAATAAAAACTTGGTTTTCAAGGCATGAGTTTGAATTTCCTGTAATCACAGGTGTAGTCGTTATTTGATTCACAACTAATGATTTGAAGTCAACTGAATTATTTGAATTGAATTTATTAACATTTAATAAATCATTAGTAAAGCATTGATTTATAGTCGATTATAACCCTTCAATTAGGCCCTATAAAAGTCTTTTAAAACCAGTGAAATAGTTGACTAAATGGTCGAATATTATTCAGTTATTAGTACTTGTTTTTGAAAATTTATGTAATTATTTTCTTATTTAATTAGGTAAAGCATTAAATAGCACTAAAGATTCCGAAACCACTGATGTCGATTCTTTCGATGAAGAAGAAGGGGAATTTATTGACAATGTTTTGAGTCATCCGGAAGTAATTGATGATTATGAGACAGAAATGGTTTCAAGAGGGGTCCTCGAAGTTGACGATCGATTAACTCGGAATATTCCTCGAATTACAGCAAAACACATCAAATTGTATGGAAAGGTTTATAAGAATAAGTTATATAGAATCGATCGTATTTATGCGGTTGAAATAAAAGAAGCAGAAAATGGCTTCCGTCAGCTATTGTTTGCTGTGTCTTGGTTTGATTGGCCTAAAGAATTTGATTCTTTGGAACCTCATTGCAACGTGGAAAACACTGAAGCGTATGTAAAATTCATACAAACTTTCATGAACATCGGTTGTGGAAGTCGTCTAAGAGAAACTGCTATAAGATCTGGAAATCCAGTAGATTCTACTACAGCAAATGGATAATTCACTTTGTTTGCGAGTAGAACTTCAGCTAAAGACTTTAACATCAGTGAATCTCATTATAAATATGAAAAAATAGCACTTCGACTGATGGCAGAATATGCTGAACAGAATAAATTCTGTAAAACTCATGGTTTTATCAGGTATGTTCATAATGAATATTAAGTGATAATTCTTTTAATGATAATTAAATTAGTTCTTTAGATGATAAGTGGGGTGCACTTAAATCAGAAGCCACTTATTTCAGACGATTGGTTGAAGAATTCAATACTTTTGAGAATCATTTCGTTGTCAGTGATTTGGTGGTTGGAAACCCTTTTAAAACAAATCCAGAGCTTACATTAATGGCCAGAAAACACAATGAATTCAAAAGTTTATACAGTAATTCTGCAGACACTTTACACAAAAGATGGGCGCCATTATTGAATAAAGGCAAAAATGTTATTGCATTTGTAGTTAGAAGACTCAAGCCTTTTATGTTGGATTCAACGGAACAAATTCATTGTCGGGCACTGGTGGTCACTTGTGGAGTGCCAAGAAGAGGTAAGTTATATATGAAAATTTCATAATTAATTGTTTCATTTTTAGTTGTTTATTATGATCCCTACACAACCTCGTTGTCACCTGGACGATACATAGAAGGGATTCGCGATAGTTTGGCGAAGAATTCTAAAATTGAACACTTCAGAGGAGTTGAAGAATGTGGCACACAATGTCTTCGTCTTTCAACAAATTTCATAATTAATGTATTGGTCGATAATAGTTTCATTGATAAGTCGCTGAATCACTTCTAATTAATTACAGAATCTTAAAATAATTTCAATTGTTTTCATTATATGAACAAAACATTATATCACCCGCAAATATGTCAAATATCACAAATATTTGGATTTAATGCCATCCTACTGTCAATCACTACTCAACTTAAATCAATTAAAATCTGACTTAACCTTAACATTAAAGCCGTTTTCTGTCATTTTCCTAAAAATCTCGAATCTTATGATCCGAAAGTGAAAAGTCCTGACTTTCAAAACGTTCAACACTTATGGCATTCATCTCAATCATTGAAAAATACTCTCATATTTTTCTCTTTTAAAATAAACTAATAAAATGTTTTTTTTTAAATTTAATATTCTTTGTCTTAAAATCGCTTTTCTTTTCTAAAATATTTTTTTTAAATAAAATGCGTTTTTAAATATAAGCTAAGATTTGATAACTTAATCATTCAGTTTCTAAAACTATGTTTTAAAGAATTCTTGATTTAAACCAAATTCCCATCAAATAAAACATTTTATAATATTTATAATGTAATGAATTTAAACATAAAACAAATGATAAACTTTTTAGTTAAATGTCTGTCGAAAAGTTGAAAAAAGAAAAACTAATTGTTTTGTCAAATGTTATGGAAATTGTTTTATGAAATACATAATTATTAGTAGTTTTAATCTTCAATAATGGGAAAAATGATCATAAAATGAATAAAATATAATACATGCGCTTCAAAAAGATTCTCAATATTGATTCAAATTGATTCTTGGGTTTATCGCTCAAACATTTTTGATGCAATTTTGCAGTTCAGGCAGTTATGAACAAAAACATATCAAACTCTTCACTTTAGACACAATAAAATCGATTTTTAATTGAATGGAATGTTTTAAAGAAAAAATAATAATAAAATTCAAAATAAATATTTGTTAGAATTTAAGAAAATAATTTAGTAAAACAAAAGGTAATAAATAATGTATTTTTAGATAAAATAATTTATTTTTAAATTAAAATATTTATACTCTTGTGAAGAGGTTTAACACTCTGTTCCCTAACTTTTCTTGCGTTAATTAAATCGATTGTATTTTGTTTGCATAACTAAACTAAGATTAGCACCAAATGAATGGTTTTTATATAATAAAACTGCAAAATTGGACCAAAATTTAATTATAATTCATATTAAAACCAATGAGTTTTGTTTTGATTTGAACTAAATCTCACTCATAATAAAATATGAGAATCGATTGATGTGTAATTTGATAACAATTTTACACTTTAGATGAGCGTTGATGTGATGCCATATTTTGAACATATTTTGCAGACATATATCGATGTGAAGGCAATAGAAATCAGCGAATGTATGCAATTCTCTTCCGAATAATCAGTTTTAAACAAATGTTTACATCTTTTGGGTGTTTGAGTCGTTTATGAAATATTAAACAAGTCTTTAAGGTTTGTTGAAACCAATGATGGGGTCAATTAATATCAATAATAATAATAATATAATAATAATAATAATAATAATAATAATTCATATAATATTAAATTTAAATATCAATAAATCAATTGAAGGGTCAATTGGTAGTCACCGGTAGCTTTGCTAAGCACTAATGCGTAAATTACATAAAATATTATTTGGGAACAGAGCAGAGCAACAGTCATCGATCCGATGCATCGATTGGTCAGCACTTCCAATGTTTGAAGTCTTTGTGCGTTACGAGAGATCTTCGATTACATACAATTCTAACTTTTGTCTCAATCGATGGGATCGACTGCACCGCAAATGACGTAACAATTAAGGATCGTATGTATGGCTGAAGCATAATATCACTGATGCCATCGAAGCGTTTATATAGTCTTTGAGTGTCCCATAAATGGTCGACATATGATTTCATTGATAGGCACTCAACACAAGAAGCGAACAAAAATAAATGATATTTTTTAGCAGTGATGGTCTCATTCCTGAATGTCCCAAATCTCTGCCAAAAATGGCGGCAGTTTTTTGTTTTGGACTTTCAATGAGAAACACATCTCTGAGTTTATGTTTCCCAGAGTTCGTAGTTCTGTCAAAATAGCTAAAAGACGGGCAAAATAGCATTTGCCGGGAGGTCTGTGATTATCGACATATGCCTTCAAAGTGTCGATATAAAACTCTTGAATCTTCTCTACCTTTTTTGGCTCCAACAGAGAGGGACGTTCTAAAGGGTAAAACATTCATTAGACTGATATTAAAGAAATATATGTTAACTGAGAACTTACCACTAAATATGACAATAGCTGTCAGAAGTGCGTACTCCGCGTTATCCACTTTTAGAATACACATCGACCGACAGAAGTTGAATAGAGCATCGGCTGAGTCACCGACACTCGCACTTCGATAGTTCTCGCGGGTGTAGGGCTGGTTATTGGCGTAGACTATTGAATCCGTTTTGATATCATATTTGCGGGAACACCTCAACATCATTACTTCACTCGAACACGCCTTAGACATAGATATATTGTTAATCATAATATCAATAAAAGGTTTCAGTTATACCTTGAGAAGAGTGATTTGATCTTCCCTTAAGAGAGTATCGAATCCGGGAACTCTTTTTGAGAATTCAACGATTAGTTGTACCGTCAATATTGTCATTTCAGTCACGTGTTGGAACCTTTTCAGACTATCGGCTTCACTCTCACCCAAAGGAAAAGGCTATAGATATGAGAAATAAACAATTATTTTATGGCTTCAAATATACTGAAAAGAGATCAAACCGTTATTTTCTTGACGTCTTCCTCTGATGGCGATTCAAACTCTTCTTGGAAGTAGACTAGCTTTTTGATCATCTCGTCCTGAGGGTTCGTCAATGGCTTTATTACATTACTGGTTATGTTTACAGTATTCGATGTCAATATACTCGGCTTTTCTTCAATTTTTTCGGGACTCATCGCATCTTTAGTAGTGCTGTTTGGTTTGTCCTTATCTTTTTGAGCCCGTTTTGATTCCCTTTTTATCGCGCACTGGTATTCTGGAACAACACATTCCGGCCTCATTCCAACACTTAGACACTTCTTGAGACGGCATTCTTGACATTTCCTCCTCATATACATATCAATCTCACAACTGTTGCCATATTTGCACTGATAGACAGCATTTTTAGTAATGCTTCGGCGGAAAAACCCTAAATTAAATCTGATATGAGTTTCATTAATTAATTGATAATTCATACCTTTACAGCCCTCACAAGTAAGAGCGTTATAGTGATATCCAGAGGCTCGATCTCCACAGACCAGACATAATTCTTCTTGTTGACGAGGAGCAGGACCTTTCTTCTTTTTAGGATCACCAAAGCTATCGACACTATAACAACCATTAACGCTATTGGGAGGACTCATATCTTCTTTGCCTAAAAAAAGGAAATAAACTTTAATAAAATGAACGAAAATAAAGTTTTGATTACAATAAAGACATTTTAATAATTAGTGTTCAATCGATTACATCTTTTAATGAATTAATCAAAGTTTAAACGACACAATAATTGAACATAAAATTCTAATAAGAAGTCTCTCATTGAATACATTTGAGGTGACATTCACTCTATTATTGGGTCGAACAGTACTTTCGATGCTTTATTCCAATATATGCGAAGGGGTCGAAAGGGAACAAAATTGGGGAAACGGGCCATAACTAAAGCATAGACTTCAGACAACCTGACCTTTTTTTTTGGTCAAAACAGTTGTATAAGCTTTTGATATACTTAAAGTCGGAACGTAAGAGAGTTGTGACACTCAAAGTTTTGTCCCATTTATCACTTTATATAGAATTGGAGGACAACTTTTCCATTAATGTAAGAAATAATAGGATATATTATAGATTATAAATTAAATTAAATTAGAAATATAGTAATTTTAGACAATTTGCAAATCACTGCTAACTTTCTGTCAATTATTTCATAAGAAAAGCGTTTTACTTAAATTGCATAAAACTTTAGAAGATTACGAGAGTTTTGGGCAAAAAATAGTAACTGTTATCAAAGGAATGTAAGTTTGAAGAGAAAATAAACAGAGTTTAGGAGAAAAACTCAGAGTCAAGAAATAAAGGCGCCCCAAAGACCTGGAGGCCAAAATTCTCTCTCTCACACACACACATACTCACTCACTCACTCACATTCAGTCACTTACATTTCTCTTAAACATATAATGTTATACAAGAGTCAACTAAATTTTGAGTCATATAAACGAATGCAAACATTAAGTGAAAAATTGCTAAAAAAAAGTAAAGAAATTTTGACTAAAACTTGAGAAAAACGTTTCTATGGTTTTGATATAAACTTGAAATATAAGAAAAATAAATGCAATAAATGCGGTCATAACCGAAACAAATGTTTTTGTTTTTATTCAACATTTTTATCAATCATTCAAATCGGATGATTGTCTCAGAACTTATTTAATGAATTTTAATAACAATTTTATTGACTCTTTAAATATTTGTCTAAAATTAGAAAAAGTGAACTCAATATGTTATGATTCATAAGTTATGAATCATAACTTAAGACTTAAGAGTGAATATAATTAAAAAATATTGAATTCAATATTAAAGTAGCTAGATCATCACCTAAAGCACGATCATTAACACTTTAAATATAAGAGGTTTTAATAAATGAACGAATGGTTAAATAATTTGGGGTCAATTGAGTCAAAATGGGATCGATTTACAGTTGATATGTGTTGTGAACATTAGCCAAACGTTTTTATGGGATAATTGAAGCGATGATTCAATTATGGGAACCGTTAGTAAACAGAACGGTTCCCAAACACAAAATTAAGTGATTGTTTGTTTTGAAGGCAAGCGTTGGTCAATCATTTTGACCCAATAGGATATTGAGTTGTTGTGCAAAATACTGACTCTAACTTATATCTGACGAGACATACATCGAGTTTTGTAAATAAATATAGCAATTATAAGGAGAGAGCGATTCGACCACAAAAACAAACAGCATATTAGGCAACGATGACATTCATAAATCCCGTAGTGTTCAGGAGGGACGCCATTCGCAAAACAGCCAAAGGCTATGACCAGAACTAATCCTACTTTAAGTTGAGATAAACAGAAAATTGTGTAATCAAATGCTTATAACTATTCTGACATAAAATGTTGAAAACAATAGAAACTAAAACCAACACTCAATAAAAAACTCCACAAACGAAACGCCCGAATAAGTGGTCAATTGTTTGACTTAGTTTTAAGTCATTCAATATATATATATATTTCTTTCAAATAGCCGTATATTTGATGAAATATCATTAATGGACAGAATAAATGACTTCTATTTTGCGTTTTGAGACGAATTGCGACAAAAATATTGAATTAATGAAAGTCACGACTAATAACTAAAATGTTAACGCATTCAAAGTTCTTTCGATTCATTAAAATTGAATAAAACAAATAAATTGTGTTTTCATTTGAATAACGCAATTCTTAACCAATGATTGTAGAGTCAAATGAATATATTTTCTGATAAATCGAGAAATGATTGATAGAGGAATGTATTCTAAAAAAGATGCATGCTTAATTATAGGATGTAATAATGTATGAGTCAAATGAGTGACTTGACTTTTTCAAATAAGAGGCTTATTCTGATAAAATAGATACTAGATTGTACTAGATGGCTTCATATTAATGGTGAGCTCTCTTTGAGAACATTGGGTAATGTTGGGTAACGTTGGCTAATGCGCCAACAAATCATAGAAACACAGCGTTTGGTCGATGTCCTAATTCAAGGGCAGAATTTCATTGGCTTTAATGCAATATAATTGGCATTCAATCGAGATTTTAGTCGAATTGATTACCACATAAGACTAATCCATGTTATATAAACTTCTTTGAAAATCATTAATTTCTTATCAATAATAAAATAGTCCTTCAAATAAAAGTCACAAATTGTTATTTACAAAGAATTTCATTAAAATAACATAAAAATTATAAGAGAATTATATAAGTTATGGAAATATATATAAATATATAGTTGTAGTCAAAGATCGATATCAAAGTGTATTAACCGATAAGTCTAATGACATTCACATTCGTCTTAAGAAAATGAATCCAATTTATGAGAAGACGAGAAATATGTGTATATAATAATCAATATTTTATAGCAGACGTTGTTATGACTGCATTTCTGCAGTGAAACAAAAAACAAACCGTTTCTAACTTTAGCTTTAAGTTTAATAACTATATAATAGAAATATTAATACATTAACCGTAGAGTAGAGTACAATCACTTTATAGTTTTTTTCCCATTGAAATATCATCACAATTATCGTGAAAACTAATAGGAAAATAACGCTGAGATAGAGATACCAAAACTTTACAAATACCTAAACCAAAGTTTAATTTAAATGAATGATAAAAATAATCTATTGATTACATTATGACTTTTTTTAAAAGGAGAAAACCATAAGTTTGAGAAAAGTTATTCAATATGAATGAGATGTGCGCGCATTTTATGATAATTTTGTCTACAATTTAAATAAACATAAAGTGCACTAAACTTTTGAATTTGTCGTTCAAAATAACACTACAGTCAATGTTAGTGGAACTCAAACTAAAGATAACATTATAGAAGGGTTTAAATGAAGATTAAATCAAGACTTTAAATAGACAATAGAGTCCATAACATATTGTTTTCTGATCTATTAAATCAAGTTTTCATGTCTTCCATTCACTCAATTGGTTTAAATAAACTTAAGCTCAAAATTAATTAAAAATTTGATAACTTATTCAGAGCTAACGATCTGAAAATATAAGGCTTTACACAAGAAATGGCAACGAATTCCAGTTTTGAGTCAAACAATTAGGAATTGGATCAGAAAAAATGAAAATCGAAAAAACAGTACATTTTGTATTTTGGGGGCAAAACATAATCTAAATAAAGAGTTTATCTTAAACTGAATTAATCATTGCTTTAATGCATTTCAAAAATAATAAGAAGAAAAAGTAAAGCAATAAATTTCAATATCAAGGTTTAAATAACTTGTATTTAATTTTTTAGGTTAACTCAAAATTAAACCACTTTTGGAGTAACAATTTTTGTGATCCACTTCACATAAATGTTATAAAATTGCGGCCAAACCTCACAATTAAAGCAGTTTTTGAGTAGCGTTTCAAAAACAATTAAACCCAATGCTATTCAAACTAATGACAAATATATTCAATTCAATCGATATTAACAATCATTTCATTTATAAACAAATAAATGACAAAATGTCTGACAAAATCTTTTTAAATTAACAGCACTTATTCATAGAGTTGTGTTCAAAGGTTTTCGTGTCTTTTCAGCGCTCAGAATGTCTGATAGAGAGCTAAATAATGGTTAGAATTACCGTCTCTTAAATGAAACACAATTTTTATAAGCCTTTGATTAACTTTCAGATTAATAGACATTAAAAGTCTAACATTTCAGTTGTATTTCGTATTAATTTTTAATCAAAACATTCAAAATATGGGCTGTAATTCGATGAGCCCTTACCTGACGAGTGAGAAGTAGAGCTCTCATGAATGTCGAGATCCCAGAAATCGAGATCTACTTCACCGATTTCAGAAGAGGCCAAACTGGGAACAGGACTTATTCCGGTCCCATTTTGACTCGAAGACACTTCGGGAGAACTTTCTGAAAGTCCAGTCACTGAAACAGTGGCAGAGGAACCGGAGGCCGCCGCCGCCTGAAGTGCAGCTCTTTTACGAGCAATAGGCTGAAGACCACTGGCTGAGGGACGAGAAGACTCTGCTGGCTCCTTTTTTATTTTAGGGACAGAACAGGGGCCCAAACGCATATTGTCTTCATTGAGAAAGTCATCGGGAAAAGTGGCCCTGGCCTTTTTATAGCCTGACTCATTACTAGTAGATGAACTACCACTCGGACCATCGAGAAACTCTTCTACGGCCTTATCGGCGCGGGTGTGGCTCAGCCACAGTAATACTAATGGATCCAGGATTTAGGCTTTGCTTTGACTCGTAATCAATGAATTATTTATTTACAGAAATAGTTTGGACGGAATCACAGCTCGAACTCAATTATACGACAAAATGTGATACAAAATTCATTAATCATTGGTTTGAAAGTCAAAAATTTCGTTGTAATTATTAATGAAAATACAATCACTTTAACGCTTTTGATGACAAAATTGAGGCCTCAAAGAAGTTATTCAGTTTAATGTGATTTCCACAAAATTCTTGGCAAATGTTCTTATGATTCTTATGGTATTATAGTCTTGCAATCAATGATGACGAGCAACTTATTTGTATTATTCATAGAATTATTAGACGGAACCACTTTTGAAGGTATTATTGATATCTTGAATCACAAAAATTTCAATTCAATTGGAATCAAATTCACCGATAATTCAATGATTTGATGACACAATAAAAGATTCGAAATTTCAATACAAAAAAAGTATAACAAAAATAGTTTTTGAAACTTTAAGTTAATTTACGATAAGTTTTTGTTTGGTTAAAACCAAAAATAGTTATTAAAAATGATTTGTCGATAGAATCTATAAATTGGTTTATGAGTTGAGCGCAAAGTGCATCAAATGAGCCAAATTGAAACGAGGTTTGTGTGCATCCCTCAGAGCGAGCACTGGCAGGTTTCGAACTGTGCTGAAGCTATCGTCACCAAAACTAATGCACTTTTAGGCTGTGCGCTGGCTCTCACTCTATTCGTTCCATTCCCCCTATTTTCTCCAGGTCTCTGATCTCAATCACGTGATCGTCATAATCAAGTGCCGCAATATAATGTTGTTGCAGGTGCATTTACCTATGGTAGCGCCCCATTCCCTCTCCCCTTTACCCCTATAGTATATATAATGTATAATGGTTATTTTTTAATAATAGCGCCATCAATATATTCTTAAGGGGGTATAAAGTCATGAGTGTAGTGGGCCTGCAGTCAAACAGGTTTGTCTACTTGTGTTCAATCGAGTTATGAAGCAATAGATTATAATAACTTTGATGGCAGTGAATCGCAAACCGTATCCTTTATTCTTGAGTTGTTAAAAACCGGTTGTATTTCAAGTGCTTCACTACAAGTGCAGTGCTTTCAGTGCTTTGCCCTTTATTTAGAAATTACTCAACTGTTGGCTAACTTATCCTTTTCTTACATCAAACAGTGAAACAGTCAAACAGTCCCCCACTCCCTCCCAGTCTCTACATTTGGCTTTGATATCAACATTCAGTCACTCTTTTGTTTTTTATTCAAACACACATTCTTTATAACTTATGACTTCAGTACAGCGCCGGTCAGGTTATGAACTATTGCGCAATAAGTGGTGATAGACTAACTCTCTTAACTTTCTTAGGCGTATCACTCAATTGGTGTAATGCATTTGAGTGGACATATTCTCAATATTAGTTTAGTTTTAGTTTAAAAGCAATTAAACAAATCTTTTGCTTAATTTTTGTTAACCACGAGTGAAGACGGATTACATTTGTTGGCGAACGTCAAATGCTTTTTCTTTTTGTTGTTTCACATCAGAGGGCGATGCACTTTGAGCTGAGCGCTACATTTGATCACTTTTACACTAAAAAACATTTAATTTTAAGCCATAAAAAGTGATCGATTTATATGAATATCAGTTTATATCAAATAAATTAAATTAGATATAAATATATCATACGATTTGATATTTACAACAAATATCAGAAGTGAGGGTC
>JAQFZL010000816.1:0-13055 GCA_034695685.1 Galumna lanceata
TAACAATATTATACAAAAGTATTTTCAAAAGTTCACCCTTCTTATACTATAATATTATGTTATATCATGTTCAAATCAGTTATTCTAGAAACTACTGATTAATGGCTATCAATAATAACTATATAAGTGTAAGAAATTTCAAATTTTGAACTAAAATTCAATATTAATATTTGACATTATTTTGGGTCAACTTATTGCTAATTCAAGTTATCAAGGGCCATTCTTAAAAGTTCCAGTCATAAATTGTAATTTAATTTATGAATAAAAAAATAACGAAATTTTGTTTTTTAAGTTTTATTCGTTTTAAAAGTTTTTTATTTAAAGTTTACAGAAGTATTGGTCGAAGTCTACGACCAAATCAGAGTATTTGGCTTTTGATGTCTTTGAATGGTTTCGCATTGAATGCGATTTGTGTTGAGATCGACTAAAAATACACTTTCGGTGGCCGTAACGGCCAGGAGTCGTGACTTCGGGGCCAAAGCCATACCTCTATGAGACCTAAAAAAGAAATGTTAGACAAATAGCTAATTAGTTGTTAAGTAACCCATTAGTTGGTCGTCCGATTCCGGTGATTAGTTCAACGCGACCATCACTGAGTGAGAGGTAAAGCAGGTCTTCTCTATTGGCTGTTCCCGAGGCGAGAATGGCGTCATAGTTGCCATTCTTCCAAACAAACTCACAATTGACGATATCGAGTGATGTCCGCACGTCATACAAAAACTCGAGATCAGTGGCTGACACTCTTTGAACAATAATAGTGGTGGCGGTCGGAGTACTGCTATTGTGTAACACATTGACTAAAAAGTGCTGATTAGGAGAGAGATAACTGTTTTGAGCCCTGACGTGAGCGTTATATGTTATTAGAGCGTCACTAATCTGGTCGACGACCAGTTGTCCGTTGAGCTGATGAGTGACTGGTGTTTGGCATTGAATTATAAGCAGTCCGTGATCGGTATGTATCGCATTTATGGGCTGACAATCGGCCAAATTGATTGTCTTAATGTACTTGAATTGACTCATATCTATCTTAATTATAGCCCTTTCGTCCCAATGGCTTACGTGAGCGTAACTACAGATTCAGTTAAGTATTAATTCATTTTCAATTAAATTTTCTTTTTAGCTGAATATAACTGCATTTTATTGAATTTCTCTCATTTATTTTAATCGAGGAAATTATGTTAATCTAAATTTAATTTTGATAATTCTGTGCGCTTTTATAACTAATGAATTTTAATGATATTCGGGTCTTTTGATAGCACTGATCCATCAATTGGCCACTGATTTTCTCATTTGAAATTTAATTTACTTTGATTTATTTATTTATTCTTGGTCATTTTGTTGTTGAATCACTTTTTTTATATTTATTTCTAGGATTTCATATTGAGTTATAAAAATGTTTTTCTTATGAATTGAAAGATTATACAAAACTTTGATTCGTTTCTCTTTTTATTTTTAGATTAAATTAATTGAAATTTCCTTTAGTTTTTGTGGAGAATAATCTCTTTTATATTAAATCACAACAAAATTCACTGGAATTAAATTGGAATTAAATTCCTTAAGAAAAATGAATTTAAGTAAAAATAGGGGTAAAATTTTTTTCTGTTCTGTTTATCGTCTTTATCTTATTTAATATAATTGGAGAGTAAGTCAATTGACAAAAGGAGTGATAAGTTTTGAGGTTCTCTTAATTAACTAAATTTAATGACTACTAATGACACAAAAGTCTGCAATGAATTCAATTCCAGAGTTTATTCATTAATTTTCTCTTAAAAAAAAGTAAAGTCATTATAAGAGAAGTTTAGAGGAAAAAACTGTTTGACATTGTTTTTGATAAACGACTTTTTCCATCGATTTGTTGTCTTTTAATATCAGAGTTTAGAGGAAAATGAGGTCAAAACCAGCCTCTCTTTCTTTGGGATCAGAAAAGGAAGAAAATAATCTATTGAATCAAATTTAGAATTCAGTGCACATTCTCTGAGATATTTCATTCTGTGCTCTGTATTATATAAAATGAACTAAAAGACAAACTCATTTAGTATTGATTTTAGACATAATTAATTGATCGATGAGTTTCTCGACTCTGATTTCGGTAATAAATTTTTAAATACCTTTACGTTTATCTAAACTTATGTCTGAATTAATTGAAAATTGAAAGATGAGATCAAAACTGATTTCTATTCAAATTTGTGGTGAATATATTGTTATATATTGTGTTCAGTGAACTTTTAATTTTATTTCTTTTAAAAAATCGATATTTCAATGATTAATGTTTTATTGACGGCAAAGGAATCCAAAAATGATAGCAAATGTTTTGCAGAGAAGTGCTCTTTAAGTGATGCCATGAATCGCACGAATCGCAAGATTTCATATCAGAAAATCATTGCAAATGCAAATACCAAACAGTCATTTATTTATGACTCTAATGCACGTTTTATAGCTGGATCATTGACAGCAGCTTTTTCGAATGAATGCTCTAGGGCGTTTACTTACTAAGGCTCAATTTCAGCCAAAAGTATGGCTAATTTTTTTTAGTTTATTTCGTGCTTTTTTGGTCATCACTGATATAAATTGAAGGAATTTTGTCAAAAAAGTGGTCATTGTTTTGGAAAAATGCTATCTTTTAATCAACGAAAGCAATGAAGCGTTTGTCTGAGTCTTTGTTTTTTATATTTTTGATGAAAAAAATATTTTTCTGATAAAATACTAACCGATTAGTGATTCCATGCTTTTGATGAAGTCTTTGAGGACTAAATGATGGAATGAAGAGGTCATAAACCAGATCAAAGTGTCCGTCAATCGGCTGCAAATGAATGACATTTGGCTGATGAACACTAGCGGACAGTCTTATGACTTGAACTGTCTTTCGGTTGTGATGTTGCTGTTGTTGTGAGGGATAATTCCAATCAAACTCTAAACTATCTGATTGTTTTCGTGCCTCAAATTCCCCAAATGAGTCATCACTTCTAGAATTGTCTTTAACGTTAGTGGGGTTACCATGACACAACACCCATATTTGGTGCTCATCCAAACCTATCATTTTATTCATTAAAGTTATGGAAATTTATTTATAAATTCATACCATTTTGGACTGACCATAACCTTTTTGGTTGAGGATCAGTCGCTATGACCTGAACCACATTTAGTTGGATTGTATGGAATACGATAATTCTATTGAGGTTAGGCTGTCCCACATATATCTTGGAATTGGCGACAATAGCGTTGTCACTCCACTCGCATATGACATGTTGTTGAGGATCTGTTCCGCCACAGAGTGTAAGACCACTCTGTGGCAAAACATCTCTTCCATCCAATTCATGCAACAGTCCGTCACAACCGCCTGAATATATTGAGACTCCATTTCCGTGAAATACCCACAAGTGTTCCCTTTTTTCTCCAGAATTGACGGCCACCGCCTCGTCTTGAATTAGTAATGACGACACGTCCTGACCACTCGCTGAGTCTTTCTTATCAGAGACTCGGCAACTATAGGCTCCGGTGTCTGTGCGCTCTAATTGTCCTATTTGTACCCTGGTCGCATTATTCATAATTGTTGTTCTTTGATTAGACAACAGTAGTTCTTCGTTTTTGAACCATTCAATTGTTATCTCGTCTTCAAACGTTTCATATTTACATTCAATGGTAGCCATACCTCTCACTGGTTCCCATTGAAATCGTGGGGACACCTCAACCATTGGGGGCACTAATTATTTGAGTGAAATAATCAATTGTTGACTCATTTTGTAATGAAAGAGAGACAGACCTATAACGTGGAGAATATGTATTTGTTTGACGACCGGGTTATTTACTGCCTGACAGGTGTAGTTCCCGGTGAATGACAACTGAACATTTGTCAAATAAAGTGAGCCATCGCTAAACACCTTTTATAATAAAGATATCAATATTTAATTTAGTGTTAAAGCATTTGATGAAATGCATGTCAACTCTTTTGTTGACGAAAATGAGTTTTTCGTGCATTTGTTTGATTGGGGACTGACTTTCATATTAGGAATGTTAACATTTGCCAAATCAACTTCAAAACGACTCCATTTAATGGCGGGCGGTTGAGGTTCGCCAACAATATCGCACCGAATCTCAACATTATCGCCAATATGAGCTTGCACACTATTGATTGCCAATGATTGATCCAATGTTACCATGGTCACGCCTATCATAATTGAAATTTTACTAACGCATGAATTTCCGATTTTAAAGTGTTTTCGATTTAAAGCCAAATTTATTTTAAGTTCATCTAATATTTTAAGTGCCTTGATCAATTTTTTTATTTGAAAACTCTGTTTGACTAAGTGTTCATTTGTGTTAACTGACTCTTCTCTTTTGACAATAAAAGTGTATGTTTTTTTTCAGTTGTTTTGAGTCAAAAGTATTTATTTAGTTTTGAAAAAGAGTTTGATATTCAAATTAAAGTCAAAAGTTTCGACTCAAAACATATTAAAGTAATTATCGATTGAAATAAAGTTTGAGTTTTAATGAATGTTTAAAATATAGAAATATTTTCTAAAATTTTATTAAAAAATGAATTTAATCCTAATATTAGTTTTGTTATATAAAAATTGATTTTGAAATTTAATTCAAAACTTATTGAAGACTTACTGTAAAGTTTGTTGAATGCGTTCTGGAATTCAGAAAAGTCCAGATTCTCGTCATGATTGGTGTCTTCATGTAATAGAAGATCTGTTAGAAGACAAGACGAGTCCTCCGGCTGTTTGACAATAAGAAGAGCATTGAATAAATAACTAAAAATAAATAAATCATTTTTTGAACTTTTTTGTTGCAAAAAATTTTTTGGAAATGAAAATAAGTCTTTTTGTTTGACTTTCGCTATAAATAATAATTGGTTTGAATTTCTTTGTTTTTTGAATTTATTCGAGTTTTGGATTTTGTTTATATAAAATTTCTCATAGGATTAAAAAGACAGTTGACTCGCCTTATATACATTAGAGTGTTTCCATAATTCATTGATGTTGATCTCTCCGTCTCCGTCTTCATCCAAATGTGTAAACAGAAGCGATAAATCGTTTGCTGTTTTTTCGGATGTGTTTTGTTTGTGGAGTGTGTGGAGTGTAGGGCATAGCCATCACAGAAGCAAATATCAGATTTAATATTAGTTTCAGACATTGAATAGAATAACAAAAATTCAATAAAAGAACAAACTTGGCTTTTATCACAAAATGTATCCTATGATCCCATGAATATTTCAGTATTGAAATAGCCTTTTATATTTCAAAAGATATTTAAATATGCATTTATTATAACTATTTACAGCTCATACTAAAGAATAAGCTCTTGAGATGTATTTCATATGCTTATCATTTTATTAAGAGTTCTATTGTATTGTTTTTAATTAAACTTATGGTAAAGTATGTAAAGTATGATAGAGTGATGTTTGTTCTGAAGAAGAGTTGAAACTTTATGACTCTGATTGTTATGAGGGCTGATCTCTATTTCTCAGAGAATGTGTTCAATGAAAAAAGTATCTCTAAATTTAATACAATAATAGCATTTCCTGCTGTTCTTCACTGCAATAGAGAAGATTGTATTCACGCAACACTTCATTCACTATTGATAGACATTATTATACAGACAAACCCCTTAAGACAATCTCAAGATTTTTTCGATTAAATGCTAATATAGCCTACAATAGAAGTAATCTTTGGAATGTAGAATAGAGTTGTATATATGACTCTATTATATTGAATCGAGATTTACATTATTTTTTTATGAATAGATAACTAGATATAAGCAAAAACTGTTTTTTGTTGCCTCTGATGAATAAATTATGCAAATATTAAAAGGAATAATTTTGAACAATAATTTTAAACAATATTCTTGAGGCAGTTATCGCTATCCAATACTTTTTTTTATTAAGGAATATATTTTCTTAGGATTTCAATTTAATTCTCATTTTAGTTATTTTTTTCATTTTTACATTACTTTCTATGAAATTCTATTACTATTTTTTTTCATTTTCTTGGAGTTTCTTTTGAAGGGTTTGACGGCTCATATAATTAATGCCTGAATTCTGTCTCTTATTCTCTATTGAATAGACTATATTTCATCACTTTATGAAAAAAAATGCGTCCAAATGAGGACCGACTCATATCTGAGATCGATATTACGAATTGAGAGTAAAATAGAGAACAGTGGCTCTGAATAACTGCGAATAAACTAATAATAAGTCATTTCTGTCAGTGTTAGTACCCCTCATACATCTTATGAAACAGTTGGTCGGCACTTGAGGTCAGGCACTCACATCGAAAGTGGAGCTCGAGTTGTGGTAACAACAATGCAAACAAAAAACAATTTGATGTAAGGCTTTGATTATATGACTAATTCTGGGCTCAACACTTCTATTGCATTTGGATATTGAATTGAAGATTAATTTCTTTTGTCTATAACTTATTGAATTGTTCCTTGCTCATTCTCATTGTTTTACTTTTAGACAAGAATTGGCCTAATTTTTATTCACTAATTATTGTACTGTTAATTAAGTCATTTAATTAGCCTTGATGAATTGCAAAGCAATGTTCAGATGGTACCGATTTGCAAGTTAATAAATCAAATGAACAATTAGTGTTTACTCTCGGCTAAACCCGTCTTTCATTTTATGCTTTATCTCATATTTCAGAGAAGAGATGAATAATTGTATGTCTTATCAAAAGTGAGCCATACTTTTAAGTAGAAGTTGTTGTTTCATCAAATCGTATTGTTTAGGTTTGCAGTCGTTGTCACCATTGTTGTCATCGGGCGCCTGACTGTCGCCGTCATCGTTGTCAATGTCTTCCTCTTCACTTTTGGTGCACTGGTCTGGATGTGCGGCCCTTAGGTTGGTGTCTGTGATGCATGCCACTTTCCTGGATCGAGTACAACAACATTTAGTGACACTTCAAATGACATTCAGTGTTAGCTTTGAGGGCACCGATAGGGCTAACTCTGGGTCTTTGGTTTATTGCAAGTTCTTAATAGTTATGTTTCTTTTAGATATCTCTGGAGACAAATTTCTGTCTATTTTTATGTTTCTTTTTGAAAGCTATGAGTTTTCCTACAAAATGTAAGAGTTGTGCGCTTAGAGTATCGCCAGTTTTGCGTTCAAATGCTTGTACTTTGTAAATGTCAATAACAGAAGATTGTATGACAATATTTGGTACATCTATTGCACTGGTAGTCACACTTCAGGCCAATACTTCAATACTTATCCGTCAAATATCTAATTAATGTGGGTTTCAAGTGTTTATACATTTGTTTCGTTATTCTGTTCTAACATTTGATTGAATTCGAGGAAACTATTTGTGCTTTAGATTAGATTCCGATAAAAATGTTTATGTAATCAAAAATTTTAATAATAAGACTTAAGACGGCTTTACGTCATAAGTTAAGATTGTTTCGCCTTCGATGCAGATAACTGTCGGCTCAACCAAAACCTAATCCTTAGCATTAAGCCGTTCATTTAGCCTTGCATTTACCATGATCATTTTTATTGTCAGTAATAGTGACAGTAGTGGTTGTATCATGTGTTCAACAAACTTTGCTCAAAACCTTTATTCATTAGCCAATCATTAAATACAGTTTTCGTGATGCTTAACAACTAAATAAATGTCAATTACCATGCTAGTTTGGGCTCATATAAACAAATGATTAGCTCTTCTCTCTATAGACTTTCCATGAATTAGAACAGAACTCAAAATAATTAATAATTGACATAAATTATATAAATAATAAACACTATCATCTTGGTTAGTAGCTATGAGCACGCAACTATGTTTAATTAAGAATTTACATGATAATCATTAGAATTACAGTTGAGTTTCTTTTGGACAAGATTAACTTTTATGATTTTTTCATGACTATATATATAGTTGCTAGGGGAGATTCATTTAGGAAAAGTTTTTTGTGCCAACTTATTATGTTTGCTGTCACTGAGAATTTGACAGATGCTTTCAATGCATTGAATTTTATATTCAAGTTTTTTTTTTGTTCAAATCCATAGACCCCTACTTTTTATATTATTCTTTGAATATATATTAAGAAAGTCTTGAATTTTTTTTTTTGAAAATAAATTGAGTTTTTCATTCGAACGGATATTTTCTGTTATAATAGCCTTTACTTTGAAAATAGTTTTTCAAACACATAACTAATGTTAGAAATATTGCACTTATATTCTGTATATTCTCTATAATATGTATTCTATGGACAGAATCGATGAGTCGATTCTTTAACCGAAAACCCATTGAATATATTCACGACTTTCTAACTCTATATTCAACGAATGAAATATAAATTATTAAAAAAAATATATCACAAAATCTAAGCCCTAATGGATTGAAATTTCGGATAATATATCGGCAGTAGTTATTCCTCGAAAAATGTTAGATAAGAATAAAATTTATATATAAAGTAAAAATCTGAAACCATTTCCTTTGATATAAGTGTGACCTCTAATGAGTGGTTACTTTTTCTGTTAAACTCATACCTTAAATGACATCTGGAGTCGTAAAGTTTGCCATCACTGCCACAGACTTTATGCTTATGAATTGGACACTTCTGCAGTACTGGACACGAATACTTGTGGTGATGCTATCAATAGATAATACATATTTGAATAGAAATTTGAAATCTGAGCCCAAAATCAATAATTTCATATAAATGCCCAGAATATTAATGAAAGTCTAGGATTTAAGCTATAATTCATGAAATATGCATTAATTCTCTAATCAATTAATGTGTTTATCACCACTTTTTCAAATGCATCCCAAATATTGATTGAATTTTTTTTGCTATTTTAGATAAAACCAGAATTTTTTAATCAAATATTAATTTCTATTCAGTATTTCATTAATTGAATGTTAGGAATCTCTCCGGAAAAAAAACAGAAATAAATATAAAGAAACGCCAAACAAATAGAGAAATGAATGAATGAGTCATTCAATTGAATGACTATTTGATTGCAAAATAGGATAGAAACTCATCTCTAATGAAAGGCTATTTTAATTTCTTTCCTTAAATGGAGAAGAGATACAAACTTTTCAAATGAAAGCCTTTTATATTCCTTAGAAGAAGTATTTGAAATTAAAGTGATTTCAAAGATTGGAATCAATAATGACTTACCTTTGCTTCAAATGATTCAATTAAAATGTTAATTAAGACGATTGTGAGTAAAATCGTATAAAAGTTTCTCATTTTGTTTATAAGAGTTTAATGTTTTCTCTCTTCGGAAACGTTTCTTCAATAATGAGATGAGAATTGAATGAAATTTATTTTTAAGTGAAAAGCAGTGAAAAACAGTTATGGTTTTGTTCTTTTATTCTTCCAGTTCTTCAGAGCTGTCGGTGTATTTATCTGCGACACAATAATAGAAAATAATGATAACCAGTACTCAGTCTGTAATGTCTTAATGCAATACAGGGTTTGATCATAAGTTAAAAGACCATGGATTCCATTCAAACGTACAGTCACAGAGTGAATGCAAGAGCAGCACCACTACACTACCAAATAGAATATAGGGATGTCCCACTTATTATGTCTCTACCAGATCCACCGATTTCCCTTTGCACTCCCACTACACCCCGTTATTACAATATAAAAATCTTACTTCCACTGTTCAACTCCTCAAATTTGAATTGATCTAGAAAAATATGATGATGTAAATAAAATTTGAACATGATTATATTGTATTAGGTAAATAATGGCGGACTCACTCAGCACCTGTTTTGTGCATTTGTGGTTTATGAACAGCTCTAATAAGAAAATAGAGTACAGCCTTAAACCAACGCCTCATACACTTTATATGACTATAGAGAGCGAGAGAATAGAGAACTGAAATGAATATTTGGAGCTTCAGATCGATATTCTGTTGAGAGTCGATACCATTCGCGCTCTTTAAGGGAGAAAACTAACCCTCACTCATAGAACTCACTGTTAGGTCTTAGATATAGAGATTGAAAAAGTCTTGCGATTTACTTATTCTTCATTTGTGTCATCCATCGGCGCATTAGTCGGTCACACAATTCACAGCACAAACACTACACAATTTATATAATTGAAAACATGTTATTCGCAGAGAATGCAATGAATGTGTGGTTTGTGATAGGTATCTCTTATTATAGTGTTATCTCGTTTTCCAAAATAATTCATCTTAATATGAGTGAAACTCGAGTACAAACTTAGATAACTTGTATAATAGGACATAACTCCACAACACTTTTCTCTTGATTTCATTTTCATTTTTTTCGATATATTATTATTTCGGAGATGTTTATATCAACGGTTTTATTGCAGTTTTGCCTTTTATTTAAGTAAATATTAGATATGATTAGTAGAGAAATATTTTGGTTGTAATTCCGGATTAATATTATCATTAGAAAAGATAAAAGAGCAAGATGTTTTCAAACAATCTAGTCATATTTAATTTTTACATTTATTTTAGGAATAATTTTATTGGAAGTTTAACTCGAAGACAATAATTTAGTTGAAGTGAATACTTAATTGCCTTGTTAATTTGAAAGTTGTCTTTCCTTATGTTTTGATAATAGAGCTTGGTAATGGTTTGGAAAGTTTGCTAACGTTCACCCTTTTATGTAAAGTTTGATGTGACTCCAAATAGTCGGCCGTTTATTTTTATGTTATATTTATGTTTATTTGAGTTAATAGAGAGCTTTTTTGGTCCGAAATTATTTTTGACGACTTGTCTCTACATATTTAATGCAATGTTTAGTATTATTTAGTATTATATTCTTCTGACTATAAATTATAGCGAATAGTGTCTGAAATAAATGGCTTATGAAATGATTACATGAGAAAAGTGATATCAAAATGCAAAGCAAACTATCAATTTTAATATTTCATATCTATCATTGTATTTAATAGATATATTGTGAGTTTACCATGCGCATTCTTTTTATTTTATCTATCAAATTGAATACAATTGAGAGATCTTGGTTTCAATGCCTTATAGATTGAAGATAAAGTTTTACTTTTTTGGCATAAATTGATTTATTCTGAGATAAAAAGTTTTATTTGATTTGACTTTTGATAAGTTTTTATGCATTTGAGAGAAGTTTTAAAAAGAGATTTCAATTTATGAATATTTCTGATGTTTTATTAAAATTTACAATTTTTTCATTTTTATCGATTCACTCATAAAATGAGTAAATTTTCTTTCTTTCAAAACTATATTATTCTGTTCTTTAAGAACAGAAGGTTTTGAAAACAATTCTTAAACACAGAATGAGTTCTATAAAGAATGTATTTTTATTCTGAACCAGAAATGATTGGAAAAAACATTTTTATTGTACATTCCGTCCATTGATTTAATGCAGTTTTGTTTGCAATAAACTTCAAATTGAATCGTAAAAATTAATGATCAGAATATTCACCGAAACCATTGAGGAAGGCTATGAGAAAAGCAAGTCTAAATGAGGTATTTCTCATATGCTTGACCTATAATATCATTTGGCTTTAATGCATATCATAATAAAATAAATTTGTGGAAGTGTTATACCAAATCTATTTGATCGTCACTTTGATATCTATATATTTATTAAATTATAGTTTTTCTTTCAGTTCTGGTAAAGTCAAGTAAACATCTCATGAATTCCATTCCTTTTGCTTTAATATCAGACATAAAATACAAATTGTTTTGTTTTGGAAAACTGTTTTATAGTCACATTTGAAATAATATTAATTTCCGAAATAAAATTTGTATTTCAAACTAAAATGTGTTAATACTTGACGGCATCACTCATTTTATTATCTATTATATCGGTTTTAATATTATTTTAATACAAATTCAGGTGAAACTAACGAAATATCATATTTAAAAAAAAAATTTAATCAATTTATTGAAAGTTAAGTTTATATACAACTTTAATACAACTATAATAGGATTGAATTGAATTTCTCTTAGAAGAGTGAAATGTAATCATTTTTATTTTAGAATAAAAACAGAGCAATAAATCATAATCTTATGATAAATCTGCAAGATTAAATCAATTTCAACGCTATTTTTATATATTTTGCCGAATTAATGGTCCATGATGTTGGTCATTTTTATGGTCACTAATAATCAGCAGTGCTTTAGGGAAATGCTATAAATAGAGTTTAAAGTTCGGGAAAGGAATGAAGTTTTTGGAAATTTCACTCTTGAATTACTTTCGTTGGTTTCCTGACAACACATTCCATATATTTTTTATTTGATTTATTTCATAGAAATTACTGTAGATTTAAGTTCCGATTCTTAAGATTCTTACAAAAGTTATTTGATTTTATTTTTGTTGAAATGTTTGAAGAATTCTTATATAACTCGAAAAATATTCTAGTCTTAAGTTTTGTTGAATTGAAAGAAATTCATAAAATATGTAACTCATGAAATAAAATGAATAGTTATAAACATTCATTCATAAGGATTATAACATACGGCAGATAACTATCCACAACTATCCGAAAAACTTGAATAACTTTCCTGGATTAATCGATTTTATACTTTTATTTCGCAAAAAAATACCATGATACTAATCAATTATTATTATATTTTCAAATATCTTATTAACTAGCTTGATGAAAATTCACTTGAACAAAAAAAGAGAATAGATTTCTATTCAAAATAATAAAATTTTAAAAGACCATGCTCAAATCAAAACCACCTACAATTTAGATTTTATTATCTTGAATTATCAAGTTAATTTAGTGAATCATAAAAGTATCAGTTATTTTCCCGTTTGACCTATAAATTGATTAAATATTTTTTTCAAAATAATGACATTTCGTTAATTTCACCTGAATTTGTATTATAAAAAAGTTGTTAGAGAACTTCAAAGTTGAAAATTTATTAGCGTGATATCGCCAATATATACTAGATGGTAAATGGATTCCTACTAATTTAAAAAAGCTGATTACGAATATGAATCATATTAATAATATATTACAAGATATCAAAAAAATATAAACATATTACAGTTTGACCTCGATTCTACCAGATTTTTGGTGCTGGGCAATTCATCTGGTAGAATTGAATTCTGATAAAACTTAGTTATGAAGAAAAC